>MU281405.1:0-169944 GCA_022385595.1 Xylaria palmicola
ATAACTTAATAAAAGGCTTTATATTTATTTTTTTTAACTTTTATTATATAAAGCTATTTATATTTATAAATAGTTTTTTTATTAATAATTTAAACCTAATTTTATAACTTGGATTTATTATTATATTAATAATTAAGTTTTATATAAAAAATTTAATAAACTTAAACTTTAAAATTTAAAACAATATTATATATTAAAACTTAAGTAAATATAAATACGTTATATAAAGCATTTTAGTTAGTAAATTATATAGTATAATTAATAAATTTAATAGTATTATTGCTTTTTATATAACTTTTTAAAATATTATAAAGGCGTTAAACTTATTTTTAATTTTAATTATATTATATTTAAACTTAAAATTACTATATAACTATTTAGTTAAACTAAAAACAATATAAGAAAAAAAACTAATAATTAATATTATATTTTTTTAAAAGTTGTACAAAAAAAAAGAAATTTTAAAAGTATAATAAATTAATAAAAAAAATAACCTTATAAACGCATTTATAAAACGCGTTTTAAACTAAGTATTAAAAACACTAGTATTTATAAATAAATTACTTATATAAGTAAAAACATTAGTTAAAAAACTATAAAACTTACGTATAAAAAGCTGTTTTAGTTAAAAAGTAAAGCTATTTTTTTATTAAATTTACTTTTTAAATAAGTATTATATAAAAGAATATTATAACTAAAAAGAAAAAGAGCTAGTATTAGTATACTAATATTAGTTATATATAATGTATAATACCCCTTTATACTACTGCTTAGCTAAGCCTTAGGCTTAGCTATGCAGGCGGTACTTGCCGGCAGAATTCCCTTTTTAAAAGGAGAATTCTACGTGCGAAGGTTCTACCTTCGTACTTAGAAAGTAGATAGATTAATAGACAAGAGTCATTTATCTCACCTTGTTTTTGTGTGTTTTACCCCCGTACAATATTGTACACAGCCCACCAACATTTTAGCTATTTTTATAAAGTTGGCAGAATATAGGAACTTCTACCCACATTTTACGCAGTCATGGGCTCCTTTGGTGGGCGTAAGCAGACCGGAAGGAACCTTTTGTTTACGCTTTTCTTCTTCTTCTTGCGTTGCTCTGTGTCATTGCCCGCACTGTCGTCCGCGCCCTCAGCCTCATTCTTCTTGACGTGCCTTGCCTTGCATACCTTGTAGTCACCTACGCTATACCACCTATACTACACGTACACCGCCGACCGGCTGGCTCTGTGATGGTTGGTCGGGGGGTGGGATGACATTGCGTTGCACGCCGCGCGCCGTCCCTACTACGTATCCGCATCTCACTTGTCGCTTGCTTGTTGAACGGTGAACTTTGTTCTCTTCCACGTTGAGCCTGACGCCAGACCGCTTCTACACAGGTATCGAGGAAGATAGGTAGGTAGGTAGGACCGTGGGTACTTACTTGGTGAGCAAAAAATGAATTTAGATGTGTTGATAATTGAAAAAAAAAAAGTTTTTGTTCGGAACTGGTCGATTTCTACCGCGGAATGTGTCGGTGAGTCGTGTCGTTTGTTGGGTACTTTACCTGACATGACCTTTATCCCAGACACACCACACCCCGGGTTCTCAATCCCATCGCAGAACAAATAAACCCAGATGATGTTATGTTGTTGTGAATTGGTGACCGACAACGGCAGGATTTGAACCTACGACCCCGAAGGGATATGATTTCTAGTCATACGCTTTAACCACTCAGCCACATTGCCATGTTGTCCCGCTCCTCTAACAGCCGCTTAGTGGGATGCGCGGAGAGGGCCGAGATTTGAGGGCATCGTGAGCCCACCTCCGCGGTTCAGAGGCGCCATGGACCACCTAGCTAGCTACCTAGTTAGTCTGCTTAGTGGTTCTGTTAGTAATAAAGCTACAATACTTTTATACGTCGTATGAGTGGGTGGGTTCAACAGCGCACCCAGACCGCCATTGCAATAAGCAGTCCCCCCCCCCTCCGGTTTGATTCGGGGTCGTACAGTCATTCCACCGGGCGACGACGTGCTACCGTCTCAACACGCTTAGTCTATAAACTGCTGCTGCGAAAGGGAGAAAAAAAAAATTACATTAAAAAAAATAAAGATTGTCAACGTTGGACCCGGAAACAGCCAGGACCTATCGGGTCACCTAGCGATAGCGAGGACGAAGCTTCGGGTTCGAAGTCAGCAAAGCGCAAACGGCCCCATGGTTGGGCAGAGAGGACCTAAGCCATTACGCCATAGGAGAGAGACTCCTCCTACCCATCTGCCGTCTCGTGACAGTGAACGGGGGAGGGGGGGCATGTCGTGTTCTCTTTTTTGTGTTTCGAGGCAGCGGAACATGTGACCGAGTAGGAAGAATCTCACCACCCCCCTCCTCATGTCTGAGCAGTGGGACCACACTCCACGTCAAAAAAACGTCGTGCGCGTCCCCCCCGTCCGAGCTTACCTCAGCGGCGCGGGCATCCAGTGACGGGTGCTAGATTTCTCTGGACAGCCCGGTGTTGGGTCGCTAGGTTGAGGTCATGAGCAGGGCGCGCTTGCGAGGAGATCGCAAAAGTGCGCACGAAAGGGCCGAAAAGAGGAGGGGGGAGAGGGTGGGAGAGAAGAGGGACTGGGTACGTGTTGTGCTCTCAAAGACGCCGTCTACCGGCAATTGGAATTTGTTCGGTGTGGTCTATGGCTAAGATACCTAAAAAAGCCATGACCCGAGTCGCCCAAGGTGGTTCAATTTCACATGCTTCGTCCTCTCATCCTCGCCCCCCTTCCTAGAAACCAATAGGTCCTGGCTAGCTCGTGTGCTCGTGTCTCTGCGTGTGCTTCCTCGACGTTCGTCAAACCATGCTTGTGCAATGCAACCATAAGATCCCAAAATCATGAAACATGAAAATAACCAAGATGGGAAAAAAAAACTAAAAAAACTAAAAACAGACATGCCGAAAAGAGAGACCGTACGACCGCCGGGCTCTATCATCTTCCTCGAGGCCCACATGAAGAATAACATCCTGACTGAATAGCAATTTCCCGTAAGAACGCCACATTACCCATAACCATTATTCCCTGAGGAAGGTTGTGCAAATTTGTCTATAAGATGGAGTTAGGCGGCCGTAAAATCATAGCATGAATAGTTGCTTCGACCCCATTACGTCCTGCGCGGAGACGAGCGGGTTCGTCCCGCATCGTGTCCGCTAATACGCTGCATTTTCCTTTTTCGTGTCCGGAAATAAAATGAACAAGACCACATTAAGACGCCGGCCGCCGGGCCACCGAGGGCCTTGGTGATGCAAGAGTTTTTTTTGTGGTACAGAAAGTCGAGGGAGAGAATGAGTGGCGGTGACATATCCAGTTTAGTCCCGATTCGAGCTCATTTGTTCCATGTAGTACCGGTCGTAACTTTAAAATCGTGACCGACCATTGCGGTCATCAATCCTCTTGTTGCGACAAAGCATTCCCACCCGGGTAGACTCCGCCGTTGAGAACGTACTGCTCAAATGGCAGACAGCTGATCGTCTTGCGTGACGATCGAACCCATCGGGGTTTGGGGACGTCTTCCCAGTTTTCGTCGGTAAGGGGGTAGAAGTTGTAAGTCTCGTGGGTAGGCAGGTCCTGGTGTTCGCAATCAAAGATGCCCTCGAGGTGCATCCGCTCGAGCCTGGGCAACTTCGTACGCAGGCCAGTGAATAGTGACCGGAATGTCCCTTCGTAGAGATGCATGCCGCCGTGTGATGCCTCGAATGGCTTGGCGAGCCCACGACCGCCCAGCCGCAGCCGAACCAATGTAGCACCGTGCCGGCCGAGGAACCCCCTAAGATCCTCCTCATCGCACGACACACCCTCTAGTGTCAGGTCTGTCAGCTGTTTGTAGGTAAATTCGAAGAATAGCTCCCCGAAGGAGAGCACAAACTTGGACTGTTCGCTTGAGTAGGGGTGGAATGCAAGCTTCAGATGTGTTATATTCGTGGCAAGCTGGAGTATGCGGCCCAGCCCGTTCACAGCGCGAAAGGCTGACGTTGGCCCCCGCAGTCCGGATGGATCCAGGGTAAGATTGAGGCTAGACAGGCTGTTGAAGGACTGAGCGTGCGTAAACCAATGTAAGCGATGGTTTGTCATGCGGAAAATCTCGAGAGGCAGCCGGTCTACTTTGAAGGAAGACAGCTTGACGCCATGCAGGGCGAACATGACGGCGTCCAGATTCTGGTAGGTTTCCTGGCGGTCCAACTTTCTGCAGTTGGGCCAGTAGAAGGCCTCCTGGATAAACGAATTGTTCCGTGTGGGCGGACATTGCGCAAAGGAAACCTGCAGATCACGAAGATTCGGCAGCGCCGAGCAGGCCTCGCGGAGGTCGTCGGCCCTCAGATGGAGGGGCCCGACCTGCTTACGCCCGGATGCAATCTTCTCGAATTCCACCCGAGCATGAGCCATGAGCTCGGCACGCTCCTCTGGCGGCGCCACGAAGTGCTGGGCCCTACTTTGACTCGCATTAGCTAAGCCCTCATGCATACTATCCAAGAAACGACCCCCAGGATGCGAGCACTCATCTCAGGGCAGGGCCCCCAAGAACGAGAACGTCACCGGCGGGAGTATAACGGCATGGCAGTGCGATAGTGGCACGGTCATTACAAGTAGGAACGGGGAGAGGACTCTTCTTACCACGAAGTACTCCATGCATCATAGTACGACAGCTCTCCCAGGAAGATATTGATGGACTGGATGCTCCCTCTCAGGCGCTCGTGGAGTGCGATGCAGTGCAGCCGATCAATATCATACCGCCAATTGAGCGAGGTGAAGTGCGGCGGCAGCAGGAACTCATAGCCGACATCTGCCAGAGTCGGGCTCACGGCACGCAGATTGGGGACCGAGTCGAGGTCGCAGTAGGAATAGATGAGCCGCAGGAGCTCGACGGGTAGCGAATCCATGGGAGGAAGGGCAGATGGGAGGGATTCTGCTTACTGGCAGCAGGAGAGAAAAGGCGGGAAGGGAAGATGATATTATTACTACAAGTAGGAGTAGGTTTGCTGGGGACCGCCAAGCTCGACCAGACGATGAATAAGCACGGAACGCCGACACGACACGATGCACACACGGGGAACCTCGGGGGGGTCGGGATGCAGCAATGGAGGACGTATATAGATCGGGTGGAACGATGGAGAGAGGGAGAGGGAGAGAGAGAGAGGGTAAGAGGCTCGGAGGTGTCATGCGAGGCCGTCAGACTGCCTATGCACACGACCAGGTGTCTGGGCGAAATATACAGGCAAATATAATATCGAGACGCTGTCTGTGGTAGGCATATAACGTTATTTATAAATAAAACCTCGCAGCGACGAGCGTCGCTGCGTACGGACCCGATGGACCGATGGCCGTGCACGGGCAGCGAGCCACGTTCATTCGTGCCGGGTTCATGTGTGCATTTTTTTTTCTGCAGCGAGGCCTCTCCGATTTAGGACAAAGAGCAGGACGACTAAAAGTATCGGTGAGGGTGAGACACACGTAGGCACCGGCTTCTATCTGACGGGCAGCAGCAGCCGCGAGATTTCCCGTGGGATGACTGGCGGGCGACTGGGCGACTGGCAGACTGGGCCCTGCTGGCTGGATCTGACTATCCGGCTCGGGCCTGACAGCAGACGACACGGGCTAGAGAATACAAGTAAGATCAAGTCGCCAAAGTAGCGGTATAGTAGCGGTAAGGCGAGTCGCAGGGGGACATACAAGTACGTACTCCGTACTCCGTACCCCCAGTACTGGCCTGCCTGCGGTGGTGTCGGCGGTGGGGCCTGCGCTGCCGGCCTGTCAGTGGTCACACCCGCCGAGACTGCAGCGATCCCCCCCCCCCATGCCAGCATCCAGAACGATACATAGTAGTAGTATCTAGAATACCCAGGCCCAAAGGGGACGTTACGGTGAGGGCGCGCTGCCGCTGCACAGTCCCCCCCACCCGGGCCCCTACTGTGACCCGGCACGAGTGCGTACGTGTAGTACCTGCATTAGATCCCACGAGGCGGCTGGACACTGTGGCATCGTTTGCTCTCTCGGTGAGCTGTGACGTCCTTCTCGTCCGCACCGCCGTGATTCGCCTGCGTCATGTCATGCTGGGTCGCCCGTGGGCATCCTGGCAGTGACCTCGCCAGCGGCGTGCACTAACATAACCTTGCCTGCTTCGGGCAGCCCCCAAGTCCCCAAGTCCCTCGCTACCCAACCGGAAGGATGGGTAACGAGATGCCGGGAACGTCAAGGTGAGACGCAAGTATACCTACGGAGTACACCACATACAATGTAGTCTAGTCTAGTCTAGTCAGTCTGTTAGTAGACGGCCTGCGCATCTACCGTGTACCGGGTATTACCTGTCGCATCGAGGTACGTGGAAAGTACCGTGCTGCTGTGCTTGTGCACGCGATACCTGTGACGCCCGCATCCCCGTGTGCATTTTCTCACCAAGCATCCCGGCGGCTGTGGTCTTAAGTGTGAGAGGTATCGTAATCTAAATAGTACTAACTAACCTATCTAAGTCGTAGGTAGGTAGAACAACCCCTCCATGAACGTCACCTACCCAGCCGTCTCGTCCCGTCCGTTGACCGCCCGGCCCAGCTCATCGCGTCAAGCAACCTCCATCCATTTTGTGCATCTCTGATCCGCTCAGGACTCCTACTACATACCATAGTAGTATGTAGCAATATGGATTTATATCCACCCCCGAATACCAAGTCGTACCCAAGTCCCGCTAGCTGGGTACCTACCCATCGGCCCAATCCACAATCCAACCCGCGGGCAACGAGGGCCCGAATAGGTGGCGGCCACGACGCCAAGGGGATCCCTCAACACGTCAGTAGCCTAGCGCGGGCTGCCTTGGAGACCGCAACATGCCGAGTAGGTAACGGTAGCCTATAGCGTTCCATGTCGTGCCCGAAATATTTCCACCGTCTCGTCGATGAAGGGTGTTTCACGTAAGCGTACCCCCGGCCTATTCGCTATTGCTTCCGCGAAGGAATCTGCCTCTGATTCGCCATCGTCAGATGTTTCCTCTGCAAATTCATCATCAGGGCCGGCAAATACGCCGATATCTGTGCCGTCTGTGTCTGTATCGTTGTCGGCTACGCCGTTCTCGCCTATCCCCCATGCGTCGAGCACGCCTGCGACGTGGCCATTGCCGTCCTGGGAGGAGTTGTTGATATCGTCGTCATGATCGTCTGCCTCTACGAGTTCGAAGCACTGGTCCAACAGCCCTACGTGAGCGAGTCGCATTTCTCTTCTTAGGCCAACAACGCCCGCGATCTGGCGTACAAACTCTTTCCCTTCCGGGAGCGCCCTACGGTCCCTACGGTCCCATTCAATGATTTGTCGAAGGTAGAGAGAATGCAGGTTTGCCATCTGGGGCAATTGTTGGAGGAACATGTGCTGTGATACCTGCGGTTAGCGGATTACACCACACGAGACGGTAAGGGTGCATAGATTTATATTTACCCAGTCCTTGAACCCAATTACCATACTCAATTCCTCCAAACTTGTCATCCTGCCGCTCATAATGTAGGATAAATATTCATCTTTTATCATCCAATACTTGCAACGGCCAGTTGTTCCTAAGACGTCTGAACTCTGAGCTGCACGAGTAGAACTATCGATAGCAAGCCTTCTCAGACTATGCCGCTGTCGTTTTATAACGTATTTGAAGATTTGCTCTAAAGTGACAGGGGGCTTCGATGATCGTTGCCGATCTAGTAAAATGAAGGTCTCCAATGTGTCCGGTGCAATGGTCTCCTTCATGAAGGTCATCAGCGCTAACGATACCGCATCGGTTGAAATATACTTCAATGGCAGATGATATCTTAGTGGAGCGTCTTGGGAAGAACCGTCGATTGGAAGAGTAGTAGGCTGGAATTGCCGCTTTAGCATTCTCCATAGAGGCTCGTGGTGTGGGCAGTTCAAGAGGGTCAGACCTACAAGGATTGACTCGTTAGAATTTCCATCTTATAAAGACTTTTTGGGGGATATGAGGGACACATGGAGGTAAAAGTGTCGCCGAACTAAGTCTAGCAACTAAGAGATGCAGAAATGCACGTACTGGTCATGTGCCGCCAATCGATAGCCCGCGAAAGCACAGCAATCGACATGACTACTCTCTCAAGTGCCAAAGTTTCCAACTTGAGCTTCCCATCTAGCCGTTTGTTGCCCTGGTGCAGACCAGGACCATCACTATTGGCTTCCGACACCTTATCCACATTGTTGGTCAGCACCGGAGTCGCATCGGCGGAAAGATTGGCCTTCTGTTCAGCCATTGATTCTTCGTCACTTTTTGAGTTGAACCGTTTACGGACTGTAATTTCTGGTGTCAGTAATAACTCCAAGTACCGCGCAAACCGCACGGAGTGAATACATAAAATCTTGGTTCCTTTGAAGATCCAGAGATAAGCGAGGCGACATGTACAGCACTTACTATCGTGTATTCGGCCTACTAGCACTCCCAACACTCCCCCCAGCCTGGTCCTGGGGATTCGGCTTTCCCCGGGCCACGCTGCCTCATGATCAACCTGCTGCAAATTGGCACCATCCCAAGTTTGCGTGAAATCATGAGCATCGTAAGCATGCATAGAAAGTCCTACTCGGAGTTCTCGGAGACGAGAGGCGGACCGCTCAATCAAGACAGACATCTCATCTAGATAAGAGATGCTGTCTATTTCCAAAACTGTCAGGCTTCTCAAGGGGGGTAGAATACTAAAGGTGGGATACTCCACATAGCTCTGGTCGTAGCTTGTTGGCTCCAGCACAGCATCACCAAGAGGAGTTGGTACATGGTGGCCAATAGGGTTAGGTAGAGGAAGGTCATTAGGCGGAAGTGTCTCAGCAGGACTGTGAGGAGACGAAGGGCGAGTGATCTTTGGGCAGCTCTCATGCCAACGGACCCATACCTTGTCAAGCTTGGTCTGGCCGTGGTCGTCTTCGATGGACGACAGTGCCATAAATACATCAGATAGGACTCCAGTAGGCATATCCCAGAAGAATGTTTCGAGATTAACCATCTTAGCAACAGCAATAGCGACTAGTGTGCCGAGCAGCTTGCCACCTTCCTTGGTGATAACATATTCCGAGGACCAACATTTGGGGCCCTTGCCAATGGAGAAGTAACGAATGTACTTTGCATAATCGTTGTTCGTTAATCGATGTGAAACATTTGGCTGCCCGAGACCAGCACCACGGGGGCGGCCTGCGAACCTAGCAAACCTGCTTGGGAGGCACAACGTCGCCAAGCCATAAGAGAGCGCATCAACAACGTCAGCCTCAGAGGGCGGAGGGTTATCCTGCCACGTGATATCGAAGCGATAATAAATCCTCGGTATAGCCAGTTCATGGAGCGCAGAATGGGTTCGGGCCAGTGACGCCAAGTCGTTGTCGGAGACAACCTGTGAAACCAGTGTCAGTTAGCATGCTGCCAGGGTATGTTTAGAGCACAAAGCCCGCTGCTTGCCTGGTCCACAATAAGCCCAAGGACGTCGACCGGGAGGTCCAAGAGTGCCAATGGCGCCGCCCTACCCTCGGCATCGTCCAGTTCAGGATTTTTGCCCTTTATAAGCTGCACGCCACCCGGTGATACGGCTTCCTCGGCATTGGCATGGCCAGCGGCAAGTTCTGGAGACTTATCGTTGCTATCATGCTTTGTATTCTCTTGTAGGGCCAGGACATCATTTGCGTCTGAGAAACTGTTGTTTATGTCGTCTTCCATGCCGAAGCCGTCTTCGGCCGTATGCCGTCTTCGCTATCTAGCAACACTGGTATAAGCAAAGCTGCTCAGCTGGCATGCTGTAAGCCCTGGCCAAGAGGGGTGTGAAATTTGTGATGCCGACTCCCGTCAATGCAGGGCGATGGAGCGTCAGAACGGTGCTTTCAGGGCACCAGAGAAAAGGGTAAGAGATGTCGGCAAGAGAATAGAGCAAGGGAAGAGAGCAAGGGAAGAGAGCCAGAGGGAGAAGCGAGAGGAGGAAGCAAGAGGGGAGGGTTGACCAGGCACAAGTCGTTGGGTGCTCTAGATATGACCCATAGGTAAATGGATGCGTGACCGAGAGGTTTGCTTGACGCGTTTGCTCGGGATCCTTGCTTCTCTTCCCACCATTCCTAGGCCTCCCAAGCGCCAGGGAGGATTCAGTGCGGCGACGTGGAGGAGCAGGTGGATTAGGTATCTCGGCCAGGGCAGCTGATTGGGAGAGGTTGCACGGGGCCGTGGCGTTACGAGGCTGGATGATGTTGAGATGTTGAACAAGGCCTCTTGCGAACAATGCGGGCGTCTAGGTAGGTACCTGGATGCCGGGCGATGAACAAAGCTCGTGGGATATGCAAGGAGGCGGTATTCGAGCAAATCAAACGCAGCAGGTGAGGTAGGGATGTATTGCGCCAACTCTATCTGCAGCCTATGAAGAGCCACCACAGGCTGACGGGTACTTGAAGTATCTACCTAGCAGGTAGCCTGTGTCTTGAAACATGATATAGAGGTAGCACTCCTTTTGCGCAGCGACGTGCCGACGCTTCTCCTGTCATGGGACTTACCTCCAGGTACTTACACCTACGAATATGAGTGGGGGGATCCATCGCCCAGGTAGCGCGGGGTCCTCACCAACTACGCCAACCCCACTTTCATGATGGCAGCTAGTAGATGGATTTTCCGGGGAAAAGACGTCGGCCTCTTCTCCGAAGACTCGACGGCTTACCCAGTGGGTACTCCGTACATACAACGGATCCGCGTATGTGACTTGTCCTTATAACTCTTCATACACGCTCGCCTGTCATGGAACAACGGATTAACCCCGGTCAGGCCGGAAATTAGAGCATGAGCCACAACCTAGGGCATATACGCCAGCAGTACAGGTTTCTCTGAGACAGAAAGAACTTAGACCCATTCTCAACTCCCGCTATTCGGTGTTTCTTTTCTCATACCCAATTCCAAGGATGAAGTTGCTGTTTATTACATGGTTATCATTGATGACTCTGTAAGTATCGAGGATAAAATAGAGTATGGGGTTTATGCTGCACCGGAAGGCCGCGTCAACAGGTTAAACCCAATTTTCAGCAACCGTTGGCACTATATAGGTATATTGACTTGTCTACGGAGCACAGTGAGTGTGCAGGCTAAGCTAGAGATATATATGTGCCTTTTTGTTAAAGCGATTCTGAATTGGTTTGACCTACTTGAAGAACGACTGTTATTAGTACACCTTGCTCTCTAGAGTGAGGGCTGCATCCCAGGGGATATAAGCTAGCAGAACGGACTTTGCATGTACAGATCGAACGTGGCTTTCTTTCAATGATAATAAGTCTATGCTGGAACCGCTAGTCGCGCGAACTGTGACAACCTTTGGCAGTTACTAGAGAGATTTCCTTGGGGCTTTAAGGGCGTGCTTGGCTACCCAGGCAGTCTTCTATTTAAACTACCTAGGTACTTTATGAGTAACTATGCTATATTTGGCCCAAATACCGTGTTACAGAGGGAGTTTGTTTCTGCGAGTTGCGCTCTCTATTCTTAAAACGCACCAGGCAAGAGAGATTCGAGAAAAGAGTTCCCCAGCCGCAAGATCTTTGCTTGTACCGACGACTCGAAAATACTAGTGGTACCTAACCTGACCTACTTCTCATGACAAAATTCAACTTTGCTTATTGAATAGCTACTCACTGGAATCTCATAGACTGAGGGTACGTAGATCTAGACATACTGTTCCTGTTAAAATATCCTAGTATCTTGAGTTCTTGGATATGGGCTTAATTGATGATACCGGGTACGTACGTATCTGTATCTGTTGGGCAAATGGACTCCCACTGGTAGTGCTAGCCCCGCCTTGCCCCTCCCCCACTAGACCCTGGTTTTCAGGCAGGCGCGAAGGTACTTACCTGTACCTAGGTAGGTACCTAATCTTACGTACAGGTTATCATAGCGAGGACAAGTATTATGCCCTAACTAGGCAGGTATTCAAATGGTAGGTAGGTTAGATGGTCACTTAGTACTTAGGTAAGGTACTTCCTTATATACCTAGGTAGGTTAGGTTGGTAGTAGGTAGGTGCCTATTAAAGGGCCGGGCCTAGGCTCCCGTCTCTGCTACAGGTACCAAAGGTAGGTACGTACATTCTCGCTTTTTAGCCCAAATATTACAGGGTACTTGGCCGCCGGTTAGGTACCTGGCTGTCAGTGCCCCGCTCCTCTGACAATCTCCACGTCGCGCGATCTTCAGGCCAGAACTACCTAACCCACGTCGTCACAACCTCCCTCGTTGTTGTTGTAGTCTGTCCTTTCACAGCCAACGTCGGGTTATATAACTGCCTAGGTGAAGAGAAGGCCGGCCACAAATTGGCCAGACAGCCACCTAAGAATTTACTGACGGCTGCAACGGCGAACGTGTCTCGCATCTCCTCACCTTGCCGAACCCATACCCGCGCACATCATACATACGTCTCAAGGCATTATCAGCACTTACATCACCTGCACAGAGCGCTGTCGCATATTGTCGCATACCCTCACACAATACCTTTATCTTGTCGCCTCGTATCTGCGAACCTTGCTGGCCCTCGAACACCAACATGGCGGGCTTTGTCGAGCAGCTCTGGGACTCCATCTTCACTCCCGGCCCAACACCGAGCCTCTTATTAGCAACAAACGTCACCTTCGCGTCCCTACAACTGGTCCTCCTCGCACTTCTCGTCGTCACGTATAGCGTGCATTTCGTCGCCTTGTCTCTCTTGTCTGGGGGGCTATGGTGGGCTATCAACTGGTTCGCGGCCGAACTAAATGCCGCGAAGGAGAGAGAAGAGGCAGAGAAGGCGCGGACCGAACAACAAAGATCTGCCCGGGCAACCGATGACAGCGAAACCGAGGTCGAGCCGACTACCAACCCAAAGACGGGAAGCAATGATGTCGAACCGGTCGAGGAAGCCGGAGACTTGAAGCCCCGCGGCCCACCGCGCTTGTCCGAGACCAAGTCCGCTGCCAGCACTGAAGACGAATGGGAGAAAGTGTCTGAGAATGAGAAGGATAAATAAGCTTTCATACGGAGAAAGAAGAAGAAAAAACAGAATCCGTGGACATAATGGGCAATATGGCTGTGTGTATATTAACCGGTCCACGATGTGTTGCGAGTCGCGAGTCGCGAGTTGGGCATCATCGAGTAGGTCCCGATTTTGACGTGGCCATACAAATAGCGTCGGCAGATTTCCGTCAACGATACCCTATCTAAAACCCCGTTGTCACTAAAGCCGTGCAGCATCCAAGCATCGGCAAGGGTTAACGGTCTATCCCTTCTTGTACATAGCAATTAGTACGAAGCAATTGAAGTTCGCGGCCCGATTTCCGGCTGTTTGTTTCCGCCGGCGCGGTCGCTCCCAACTTCCAAGTCCCAAGCAGGTACCTGTCTATGAGCCACATCACGTGACTAGAATTGTGCGGTCTGGGGCGTAGAGGTTGCCCACAGGGATGCCTGATTGATGTACCTGGGTATCTACCTCATGCCTGGCTGGGCTGGTTGTGGCACTGCTTGGCCCCGGTTTTCTTAAAAAGTGACATAGAGAGCTCCAGCCTCAGCATATCTGCTTGCATATCCGACCTACAATTGAAGCCCTGGCAAACACGCAGCCTCCCGACCTCGCGAACGAACAACACACCGAGTCCACGTAACGATCGCCCCGACAACGACTTTGTCGACCGGCCAAAATGAAGCTCGTCAGGTAAGCTCTGCCCAGCCCAACTGTCTCTACGCACCCGAGTGCTGAAACCAATACTGCCAAGCTCGTGCACCCACCGCGTCGATGCTGATGATGCCTCTCCAGATTCTTGATGAAATGCGCCAACGAGACGGTAACCATTGAGCTGAAGAATGGTAACAAACCAACCATGCCCCCGCCTGTGCATGGCACATCCCGCTGACGCGCAGGGGGGTTCTTGACAGGCACCATCGTCCACGGCACCATCACGTCGGTCTCGCCGCAGATGAACACGGCCCTGCGCACGGTCAAGATGACGCCGCGCGGCCAGGACCCCATCTCCCTCGACACGATGAACATCCGCGGCTCGACGATCCGCTACTTCATCCTGCCCGACTCCCTCCCGCTCGACACGCTCCTCATCGACGACTCCGTCAAGCCCAAGAACAAGGCGCGCAAGGAGGTTGCCGACCGCGGTGGCCGGGGCGGCCCCGGACGGGGACGTGGCAGGGGACGCGGCAGAGGCCGCGGCCGGGGACGGTAAAGCAGAAGTCGTAGTTTTTCTTTTACCCCCCGAGTCATCCCTCTACCGGGTCCCCCAACACACACGAGTTATGGCAGGGGAGGATTAAAAAGTCGACTGGCCATGTAGGAAGCGAGCACTCGAGGACGCGACGGTCTACCGACCGAGCCTTGCCTCATCTGCTGTTGGTTAATGGGAGACTCGCCTCGCGACGAATCCGGCTCGGGATAGCAGTCTGCCGATACTTGCTTTATAGCTGCCCGTACTTTTGCGATATGTGGAAGGGGAGAAATGAGAGGGATGGATCGATCTTATGCGGCGTTTAGAGGATAGGAAACTTGTACTTGCGCCTGAAGAGGTCAAAAACCGGAGTCAGTAAAAGCTGGCTGGCTTTCCTCAGCTTTACTTATCATATTGTGTGTATGTGTGTATGTCAGGCGAACCACATCAAGATATCCACGTCAATACAGGACATATCAGACAAGAAAGCAAAATCTGGCTTAGAGAATCCTTTTTAAGATCTCCTATGAAATCATGAATATCAGGCCCAAGTAGTCACGCGCGCAAATGTGCATTCTTATTCGGCTCATTTTTGTTTTGTTGTGGTTTGTTCGTTTTTATTTTTATCATCAAATTACATGATTTTTTTGATTTTTTTTTCATTCCGTGACCGACGACGAGTCCCTCCATATCCGCACGATCTGCAACTTCTCCCAGCCGGCCGTCCGCCCGCTGGACCCGACGGTCTCGGCCGCCCAGCCGGCCGCGCGGAGGCGCCCCTTGACCGCCTCGGGCCGGTTCTGCGCGCACAGCAGCACGTAGGCGCAGCCCCGGGCGGACAGCACGCGCGGCAGGCCGTCGTCGCCGAGGAGGAGGCGGTCCGTCGTCTCCATGCCGTCCCGGCCGCCGGCGTACGAGAGGGCCAGCAGGTACGAGTCCTCGGCGAACGGATCCGGATCCTCCCTCCTCCCGTCACTGTCGCCGCCGTGGTTGTGGTGGTACGCGCCCCGCGAGGGCAGCTCGGCCGTCGGCACGTAGGGCGGGTTGAAGACGAGCACGTCGACGCTGCGGTCCCGCAGCGGCGCGGCGAGGTCGCCCTGCACGGCGCCCAGGAAGGCCGCGCTGCCGCCACCAGGGGTGGCAGGGGGGGAGTAAGAGGCGGCGGCGGAGACGGCCCTGCGCACCGTCTCGGCCGTCGCGGCGCACGCGTGGGCGTTCACGTCCACGGCGCCCGTCAGGACCTCCCGCGTGCCGAAGATGGACGCCGCGTGCGCCGTCAGGAAGGCGACGACGACGCCCGAGCCCGGGCCGATCTCGACCACGAATGGCGGCGGGGCGGCGGCGCCGAAGCGGGCGCGCAGGAACGCCGTCTCCGCCGGCGACGAGAGCACGTCCAGCAGCAGGAAGGAGTCCTCGGCCGGCTCGTAGACGCGCTCGTACGCGACGTGCGAGGTGTCTGGGGTCGGCAGCATCTCGCTCGCCGTGGTGTCGTGATGCCCGTGATCAAGAGCTCCCAACCCAAAGAGAAGCGCTTTTTGAGCGAGGGTTTTTTTCTTTCTTCGACGACGATATTGTGATTTTAATTTTTCCGTCTGGCTTTCATGCCAATCGAGGTATTCTGTAAAAGTGGGCACGTGATGGTCTAGATTAGGATTAATGTTTGTGGCGGAGATCCGGCCGTGTTCCGTACGGTTGAGGCTATCACAGCGGCCGGATTAGGAAATTCGCGATGTCCAAGAGAGGAGGTACTGTAGATAAGCGTCGATTGACAAGATATGTAGAGATAGTATAGGGAGTAGGTAGAGTGCTCGGATGTAAGTAATCCACATGATGCGCTATCAAAGCCAAATCCGCCCCTCCTTCTCCGGCCTCGTCGATGGTCGGGTCTCCCTTCGTTGGAGAAAGAGCTTTCCTCCACCTCCTCTGCTTCTTTTCTTTTCTTCTCCCCTCATCTACCCCCGTCTCTGAATGCCCGCACACGCGCCTGTCATATGGTTGAGTTCTCTGCGAGGTGGGCGATGCCGCGAGTCTCACACGCTGCATGTCGCTATCGTCGGCCACGACCATGCACGATGATATAAGAGATAAATTCCCCTGTCCCTGCACGTCCGCTGCCGATCCCGCTTTCTGCCCGTCCCTCTTTCCCCTATCGTCGACCTCGTTTTGTTTTCGCCGTTTCGGCCCGACATACGCCCCGTCCCTCCTCCTCGCCCGCTCACATGACGGCGCACTCGACCCCCGGGTCGTACCGCGACGGCCCGAACCCCCAGCGGCAGCGGTCCCGGATGTGCGTGATCATGCGCACGAGGTTCTGGTTATAGAAGCCCGGCGTCGCGCACGCCGGGCACAGCCCGAGGAACTCGAAGACGGGCGACGGGTCGCGGGCCACGCCGTCCCCGAACACGGGGCAGTAGGTGAAGCCGTACCCCGGCCAGCACGGCTGCCGGATCGCCAGCCAGTGGTGTCCGCAGTTGCGGCTGATGTAGTGGTTCGTGAGGCACATCTCTCTCTCTCTCTCTCTCTGATCGCCGCCCGCTCGATCTCGGTGGTCCCGTCCCGCCTGGGAGCTCGTCCTCGACTCTTTGTATCTCGGGATTAGATGGCTGCTATGGTGACTGTCGACGGTGTGAGAGTGACGAGGCGGCTGTTTGCCGAAGCAGTGTTCCTGTGAGGGAGGCGAGACGTCGGGCCCTACGCTTGGGCTTGTAGGCACTACGTTTCGTCCTGCGAAGTTCCAGGTCCAGCTGCCTTGATCGCAGAGTTGGACCTAGTGCCTCGTGGTGCAGACGTGATATCCGCGGCGACAAGAGATCGAACGGGCGGTGGGCATGATACACAGGCGGGCGGGAAAAGTGTTAACTAGTAGGTTGTTGATGTAGCTGGTTGGAAGGAAGGAAGGTCCCTGTGTTGGCTGGTCCGAGCACAGCCTTCGGTAGCAATGTGTGCTGTGCAATCTTGCTACCTGTGATTCATGGCTACCAGTGTCGCGTGACACGCACATGTTTGCTCTGTTGTGGCAGCATTTAGGCATTTCCATCCAGCCATGGCACTATTGGTCTATCTGTCTATCCACGTAATGTAATATGATATCGTCAGTGCGGGTCATGTTTTTCTTCAGTGGGCACTATTATCTCAGGGATTTGAAGTTTTATGGTGTATCCGTCCTGTCAGACTTTGCCTCCATCTCGCCACGTATTTGCTCCAACATTTCTTCAATCCTTGACGAGGTGCGTTCGAGGTTAGCCAACCGCGTGGTCAAATCCTCCGCCTGTACCGACTCGCCCAACATGCTGCGAACCTGTTCGGCCGGCATACCACTGCGGTAGGAAGTTAGTTATCGTAATTTTAAGTGTGATTTGAGGGTGCTTTGGAAGTAGATGAGGGCTTTAAGTGCAGTCATAGCCAAAATGAACCATCTCTTGGTAGGCTGGAAGCGGCCAAACGCTAGAAAAAAGCGACGCTGAAAGTTACTTACTAGGGAGCCAACGAGTCCCGTCGACTAGGCGGCTTAGGAAGCCGTTCTTTGCTCCTGTCATTACTTGTTTGCCGGCCTCGTACTTGTTCTTGCGTTGAGCTCTGGTTACGTAGAAATTGTCTCCGGATCATGTGGTGCGTTAACTCGTCGTCTACAGCAATATCTTCCTCCACGGAATCGGGGGGTGGAATGTCGAATACAGTCTGGATGTCGCTGTGACTTGTGATGCGCCACTTCTCCCAGAACCTCCCCGTACCTCGGTGTCTCCTTCGTCGCAAATTTGCTGCGCCAGCGTATTCCGACCAGAGTAGGCGCCGCTCCAGGAAAGCAATGAACAGCAGTACTGGGAGGTTGATAGTCCGGACGGTAGCCACGTGAATCTTGTGAAACCAACGTGGGCTCACGAGAAATTTCATCGGAACCAGTACAAACAGAGCGATTATGTTGAAGGGTGGCTGGTACGAGAAAATAGCATCACTCTTGACACCTTCGAGTGTCAACACGGCCTTCCGAAAATGGACCTCGGCCGTCGCGTTCGCGACGACGTTACCGAACGTGTTCGTAAGCATCGACACAAGAATTGTCAGGAAGAGCGTATTTCCGAGGAACGCAAACGTGACCATCAGTATTGGTCCGAGGAGCCAGTGAAAATCCACCTAATGAGCACTGATTGTTAGCAGCTTCTGGCTTACCCGTCTTGTTGAAGCATTGTATAAACGCACCGATGCAGACACTCCTGTGCCATCCAGACCAAACCAGATCCACAGCATCCACTTGCCAATCGTGCTACCGAAGGTTAGTTGGTATACAGGCAAGACAAATGAGCCACATACATAGGATCATGGCGGCCTTCAGCCAGCCATACCATGGACAGCAAGAAACCGAAGAAGCACCTAAGATGCCGACTAGATTAGTCGAATATTTCCTAATAACGAGGCTACCTACAAGGGCAGCGCCGACTCACCAACCAGCCAGAAATGTCAGTAGAGCAAAGTCCGATATCATAGCCCGCAGAGAGAGAAACACGACGTTTCCAGAGAGTAGGTTGAAAGCTAAGCGTGGGATAAGAACCGGAGCCCCCATCGCGAGGATATCGAGAGCTTGTTGTCCGGGGCCCGTAGAGCCCGTCCTCCAACCATGTATACGGAAGATCAGATACATCCAATATATAAGAATAAACATCACATCCAAGAACGACCACAGGTTCTGGGAGTATACGGACCTGGAGAGAAGTTTAGCATTTAGCTATATGAGCTTTGGTTATATGAGGAACTCACCATCCATGCTCCAAGATCGTGGCAAACTGATCAAGAGCCCAGCCAAAAGCATACACTGCAAATGCGAACTCGAAACCCCCAAAACCATTTGGATCTCGTTCGAGCATAGAGAGGAGGTATACCACTAAGAGAATAACAAACTGGATTACTTCGAGAGCATTTCTGGTCCGTGGCACGATCAGTCGGTACTGGTTCAAAACTGGTTCCTTGTGTGGCTGGTACAGTGAGATTGGTTTCCGCTTGTACCGGTCTGGAATTAGGTCAAGGAAAGTTGACGGCGTGTAGACAATCTGACCAATGTAGATAGCATCGACGCTTTTCTCTATCAGCCTAGTGGTCATCTGTGGCAGTGGAGGCAGGGAAACTAACACTGTTTTGCAGTATGTAGAGCTCAGAAAGTACCTACTCCCAGTAAGAATGGCAATCTCAAGGGCAGGTAAAGTCCTGTTATAATTAATGGTAGAGTCCAAGGAAGCTTCGCGGCGAACCTCTTCAGGGGCGTTCTGGAAGGGCTCGAAGCCGGCGACAAGTATATTGGCCAGAAGCAGCAGTCCATCGGATCCCGGATTATCCTCGCCAAAGCGCCTCAGAATCCTAGTCGCAACGATTTCACAGAGCATTGCTCTGGTATAGAACACATTCTGCCGGTTGCTCATATGTTCCTGTTCGTGTAGGAACTGCGAGCGGTTCACGAGTAAGCAGTATACTGAAGGCGATTAGCACACAAAAGTAAAAGTGCCGATTAGGAATGAGAAAGTGTGATACCGATAGATATATCGTCCAGCTCATAGAGCTTGTCAACCAGCGGCCGAACGACAGACACGTTGAGCCGAAGATCGCCCAACTGGTCGAACGTCAGGTAATCTTCGACTATGCTCATAACATCCCTTCGTATCCTGTGTATGGTCGTGTACACGGGCAAGTGACTGTGGGCGTTGGGAACGCAGCTGAAGAAAGGCCCGTCTTCCGTGGTATGGCTGAACATAGCGCGATTGAGAAGTGGCCGCTGCTCAGAAGGCTCTTGGACCCGGACCGTCCTACCCGTCCTACCCGTCCTATCTGCCATTTATGCCAAATCGCATTGATCGCTTCGCCTACAGGTTGCTTGTAGGTTGGGTGTTTCGCTGCAAAAGAGTAGGTAAGAGCGTCTGTAAAAAGGGCGTAGGGGATACCAATGGCTACCGGTACCGTGGTACAGTGGATGTGCACGGGTTGAGTCTTGTGCTTGTCTAGGTGACAACGATGTAAAATATAATAATGAAAGGTGGTATGATGGCTTAACACAAGCCGGCTGTCTGGTATTGTTGTACCCTAATGCTGTTGGTGATCTAGCCCAGGTCATATCGACCCAAGCATGTCTCAAAGAAGGCGACTAGTTACGTATGTGAAGTTTTGCTAGGGAAAAAAGCGGTGCAGGCCTTTGAAACATGGGGCGCCATATATACATCTGCTATTCAGATGGTAATGAGCAAATGATTGAAGTTGTTCTGAATGATCCAGGAATCGTGAGGGGCCAAGAATATCATAAAAATCGAGTATTAATATGATAGCGTATATATGATGGCTTAGATGCTACCAAGTACCTACCTACAACATGTACGGTACATGGCACATGGCTCTGACGCTTGAGATGGATGACGTCGATCCTGCACGAGACGGCTATAGCCTACGGATAGGCACAGTACCCTTTGTACGGCCGGTCAGGCAGGTCAGACAGGTGCCCGGCCTAAGCACACACCCTGGACCCCTGGACCCTGGCCTAAAAGAAAAGCCCCGATCGACACCTACCGCCTTATCTGCCAGGTAGATAACCTCTAATCAGAAAGCTCCATCTGATGTCAACACAGCTCAACTTCACGGGAACGCCCAGCCCTATCCTCTCCGCCACTTCGTGCAGCACCGGGCCCGGCGACCAGCCAATTCAGTCGCTGTACTGTGACGATGCCATGGTGGTCTTCTAACTCGAGCCCGGAGTCCGGCCCAGCGAAGGACGATGCGCCCCCAAGGCATCCCGTCTCATGGACCGAGAGTCTCAATGGTACAGATTGGGACCACTATAGAGACCCCAGGAATTGGATCCCCACCGTTCTGGTAACGACGACTGTGGTGGCGACGCTGCAGATATACCGCTCGTACCTGCGCCGTATACCCGGCGCTGTCCATGTCCAGCCGAGTTTCTTTCGGAAGAGGAGCGTGTTTGGCAAAGTCACGAGCGTTGGAGATGGAGACAATTTCCACCTCTTCCACACCCCAGGGGGCCGGTTAACCGGCTGGGGCTGGCTACGGAGGGTCCCTAGCAAGAGAGCAGAGCTTAAGAATAGGACGGTATGTGCAATCCTGTGTACAGGATGCGTTTCGTAACGCAGCCCTTTATCTCGTCTAATGGCGATGGCTAACGCTCAAATCTCTCAAGATACCTATACGCCTCGCAGGCATTGATGCGCCAGAGTGTGCCCATTTCGGCCGACCCGCACAGCCTTTCGCCACAGATGCTTTAGCCTGGCTGAACAATTATATTCTCGGAAGGAGAGTGCGTGCCAAGGTCTACCGGCGAGACCAATACGACCGCATCGTGGCTACGGTGTATGTCAGACGGTTTCTGTTTCGTCGAGACGTCGGCCTTGAGATGCTCAAAAGCGGCTTCGCTACTACGTACGAAGCGAAAACGGGGGCCGAGTTTGGCGGCCTGGAACAGAAGTACAAAGCTGCCGAGGCTAAGGCTAAGGCAAAGAAACTAGGCATATGGGGTGGGAAGCCAGAGCACTTTGAGAGTCCCCGTGAATACAAAACTAGGGTGAACTCGTTAGAGGAGCCACGAAGTAAAACGAAGTTATGATGAAGACGCAAAACGACTCCCATGTCCAAAAAGTCAGGCCACTCTAACTTGCTATCTTGGCTACAAGCCTCGATCATTTTGATCACGCATGATGGCAGGCGCTGACCAACTGGATGAGAATGACGATAATGGCCTTCAAAATACCCTCCTTGGTAGCATCATTAAAATCAAGGCGACCGGCGATTAACCTGCGTCAAAGCTTGACATTAATTATTGTAAATACATTTTGCATGCAAATATGGTACTTCGACATTCTATCCCAAATTATTCAACGTGTCTCCCATGCGTGTACAGTGCACCTACCGGCTGTGCTGCATGTTTATCCATGCCCTGAGAATCCAAAAAGGCCACCTAGACAGAGGCTAGCGATTGGGGTTAAGTATCTTCGATTATAAGGAGCAACAAGGGCCAAACGAAAACTGGTGACCGTAATCTCAATATTGAAAGACTAGCTGATCTGGAGTTTATGTCTATGCATGGTTACTTACAACAGTGGTGTCTCGCAACACTATGACAAAAGTGTTGGCGTCATGCGCCAGGTAGCTGTCCCTACCTAGACACTTACTTATAACAACAGCAACGTTGGAGCTAACGAGGGTTTATAGCAAACAGCTTCCTACCTTTTATCATCCATATGCCTACTTAATCGGTCACTTCCAACTTGTGCAGTATGAAGCAGGTAACTATTCACCAGGGAAGTTCTTCTACGAAGATAGAAGATGGGTTACCGAGTTATGTTCGCAATTTTTAGAAAACCTATTACAGTGTCAGGGTAAGGATTAAAAAAAAAAAACTATCTGTTGTGTATCTGTAGCACTCGTAGCAGGTGATTTATAAATGGCTCAGTGGCAGTGTGCTTCGCAGGAATGAATTGGATGCCCCACGTGGTATCTACATGACCAAACATGTTTACATGTCTCAGTGGTAAATATTACCTAGTGTATCCAGAGTAACAAGTAACAATTGAATATAGCAGTGCAACAAACTAACCTAAGCAACAACGCATAAGGTACGTAATGAATCAGCCAGCAGTATGTGAGCTAATATGTTAGATGAGAGGTCTAACAAATTTCCCTCTTTACCGTTGCTCAGGTACCTTAACAGCCTCTCCCTTGCCGTAGGACTGTGGAGTTCACTACCTAAAGTACTCGCTTCTACTCTCTGCTTTATTGTTGACTTATTCATACGTATTGACACGAATTTTGCTCATGATTATTGTGGTGCGCTACACATCACGATCAATGTGTTGAAATTGAATGAAATATCAGCGCCAAGCATGAGAGTGGCACGACGCGAGCCGTTAATCTACAGGGGATGATGTACGTAGGCGCCACGCACGATCCTCTCGTAATCCCGGTCAAAGCTATTACTAGTCGTCGTACTGTATCGCCCCTGGTTTCTCTTGTCCACATTTAGGAGGGCTGTGCACCAATCCCAATCCCGGTTGGTGTCAGGAGATGTGAAGGTAGTTGGCGCCCCTTGTTTCCTCCCGTCTCTTCCAGCTTCTCGCGACATTTCGTTCGTATGATCATTCTCCCAAATCTCCTTTCAGATCGCCGAGCAGAGCGTGTTTGCTAGACTAAGGGGAGTTTGAGTTTAACGTTGTCACTCTTTTGAACCGGGCGTCATTTTATGTGTCTCTTTATATTTTCTCTCGCTTTTGACCACACTGAGCCTCCACGCTGTCTCAGTCCTTGTTCGCTTCTTTGCTCCCGAAGCCCGAAGCCGAAAGACAGCCCAATCATTTGGCCGCGTCGTACATCCCCTGATCTGAGGGGAGCAGAACTTGGCGGCACATTCTCAGACGAGATCTCGTACAAGCAGCGGTTAGAAACAGTGCACCGAGACTGATCAACGACGTCCTTCGCAGCTTTGCATCCATTCATTATCTATTAGCAATACCGAACCGGCAGTTCTTCGCCTGAGAGATCAATCGTTGAAAGTCTCTCATCACTCTCTTTTATCAGAAATTCCATACTGCTGCCACGGACGCGCGCGAAACTTTCACTCGTTACCTTTGCGGACAGAATTTGACCTACCCGGTTGCGACCAAGCACTCCTTTACAGACGCTGCTATTTATCTGAGAGTGAGTACTATCTAGAATTTTCGTTGCCTTTTCCAGGAGGACCGTCTCGACAAAAATCCGGTTGGATACCACTTTACCCAGGTCAGGTACAGAGGCGGCCATACCGTCAGTGGACAATCACCAATAGGCACGCGTTCCCTCTGCTCATTACCTGTACCTTGGGTGGGTATCTACGTACCTACCTAGGTACCCGTACCCGGGAATGCCACTACAGTGCACCACCGGCCACGTCGCTAGCGTCCTGCATTGTGCCTGGCTAGCATACCATCGGACACTAACTCGCCATACTTGGTACCTACTCGGTACACCTGCCATTACCATCACCTCGACCTCGTGTTCCCGTTCCTGTTCCTGTTCCTGGCACACGGCGCCCGGTGCACACACAGCACCCAGGCCACCCACCCCCGACACCTCGCTGCGCCTCCTGTTTCTTTGGTCCTCTCCCGCCTCCATCCCAGAAAATTGGCTGACGGGAGCCCGTCGGCCACGCTGCATCCCATCGCAATTGTTACGGCCAGCATTAATTCTCGTGAATGTCTTATCTTTGAATTCTAATCACTCGTTTCTACATGCAGACAATCTCCGATCAAGCTCGATTCCCTCCTTTTAATTGCCCCGACCTGGACGACAACACCAATTGCCCATCTCGCGGCTTGATCCTCCCGACACGCCGTGTTTGCACACCAACCAAACCGATTCTAGGACCCGGCCTTGAACCACGCATCTGCACCGCTCACCGAACAGACACGCACGCACCCTGAATCGCCCGAGGCTATGGACCAGGTGTGATATCAGGTGTAATCACCAACTTTCTCGAGACCGGGGCCATCACTTCTGCTTCTGTTGCGATTGCAGGTGCCTCGGTCGTCATCGTCATAGCCATGAGAATATCCTCGTGGCCACGGCCTGCCTCGCGCGGCAACACCCAGTCCCCACCGCAATGTCTCCTCGCGGTGGGTTTGTTTGGGACATTGTCCCGGGCGCTCACCTTCAATGCCATACCGAGTCCGAACGTTGATTTCAGCAAGCTGGGTCAAGTGGGAATCGCAGGCGACTTTAACGGTGTTTCCCTCTACGAGTTCCAAGGCCAGACTGAGCAGCCGTTCAGTTCTAATGGATCGCGGCAGCTTATGACTCGTCTCCCCAATGGCGTCTTCGTTGACCTTGTCAGTGCTGATGCATCAATCAAGGACATGTGCGTGTTTCAAGGACAAGTCATACTTGGCGGCAACTTCACGAGTGTTGATGGCAAGCAATCCGTTGGTGTGGCTGCATTCAACCCCTCGACCTCGGAGATCAGCGCATTACCCGGCCTCTCGGGTCAGGTCAGTAGTCTACTCTGTGACGATGACGCTGGCATAGTCTATGTTGGTGGCAGTTTCCGAGCAGAAGGTTCATTCAATGCTATAACGTGGCTTGCGTCCTCTAGTTGGGCAAGTCTGCCATTTGCGGGCTTTAACGGACCCGTCACATCCATAGCAAAAGCCTCCAATGGACACATCATCTTTGGGGGCAGCTTTACGGGCCTGGGAAATGCTAGCACACCAGGTATACCCGACGCTCAGACTGTTAACCTTAACGCTGCGAATCTTTCTACATACCAAGGATCTACGGCAGCGGGTTTCAGCGACCCCAAGAATGTCATTTGCAATGCAGGGGGGACTGATGGCCCAAGCAAAACCTGGCTTCTAGAAGATAACGTCCCAGGCAACTGGGCAGCTTCGTTCGGCTTCGGGTTTCAGCCCACCAAACTCCGCCTCAGGAACACACACCAAGACGGCCGAGGAACCCGTGCCTGGATGTTCACTGCGCAACCCAACAATGGAATCATGAACTTTACCTACATCGACCCAGAAACTGGGAAGAATATGAGCTGCACCAACCAATGCCCCCTCAGCAATGATTCAAATGTCAAGTTTCAGGACTTTCATTTCGTTAACCATATTGGCATGAATGCATTCAGGATTGACATCTCAGCATGGTATGGCCAGGGTGGTGGTCTTGATAGCATTGAACTATATCAGGATGACATATACACCTTTGCCATAAACGAGTTTAACGAACCGCCATGCGCCAACTCTAGTACACCCTCCGAATCAACGCCAACTGGACCTTGGGCCGTCACTCCTGCTGGGGATAGTAATTCGGAGTACCTATCGGCTGTCTTATCAAAGCCAATCACCTCCGATGCTGCCTCTGTCGTTTTCCACCCGGATATTAGAGAGTCTGGTGACTATATTATTAAGCTCTACACACCGGGTTGTCTCCAAGATAGGACCTGCGCGAGACGCGGCCAAGTCGATGTATTTGGCACGTTGAATACTACTAGTGGAAGACAGCATTTGAACCAGGGCCGGTCCATCTACCAGTCAAACGAATTCGATAAATATGACCAAATCTACTTTGGTAATGTTGACGTCTCTTCCAGTTCCTTTCGCCCAAGCATTACACTAGCTCCGGTTGCAGGGCAATCGCTTTCTTCAGATGATATGGTCATGGTAGCCCAGCGGATCGGCATCGAGCGGATGAATAGCTCAGGCGGCCTCAATGGACTGTTCGACTACGATCCAACGAAGGCGACGGTAGATACATCCGACTTTGACAGCTCGGCGGTTAACAAGCTCGGTTCCACATTTGATTCCCAATCCGCGGTCTTGTCCTTAGTGACCACTGATAGCCGGACTTATGTCGGCGGCAACTTCACATCGTCAAACATCAGTAACATCGCTGCCGTTGACAGCAACGGCCAGACTCGGCTTCTCGATGGGGGTCTGAACGGTGCAATTATGGCCATGTACGAGAGCGATGGTCAACTTTTTGTTGGCGGCACCTTCGTCGATACTCAGAAGGGAGGAGACACTGGGCTGTCCCATATAGCTGTGTATGATGAGGAGCAGAACAAATGGACGGCTCTCGGTGGTGGGGTTGATGGTGCTGTCATGAATGTCGTCCCGATGACATTGAATCTGACCGGCAACGCTACAGAGGAAGCCATCGCATTGACAGGTGACTTTTTGCGAATTCTTCCCTTCGGAGATTTCGGTGCTATCAATACCACTGGTTTCGCAGTCTGGGTTAAGTCCAGGAGCAACTGGCTTCAAAACCTGGATATGTCGGTCCCGCTCTTAGATGGGCAATTAGTCACTTCGTTGCTCAACGCACCTGATAATGCCGAACTGTACGCCGGCTCCATTTCTTCACAGTCTCTCAGGGCTTATGGCGTGGCGTCGACAAATGGTGTGTTGAGCAACTTTCCCATCAAGATTTTACCTCCTACGTTATCTGAGAACCGCACAAGTGCCAAGGTGTCGAAACGCGCGTCGCCAATAAACGCCACAGATACGGTTTCTGGTGTTGTAACAGGCCTGTTCGATACGAATAATGGAAGAAATGTAACTGTATTGGCCGGCCATTTCGTTACCACAGCGACCAATGGATCAGACATATACAACCTCGCGTTCATCGACAGAAAGAATTCCGATTCTGTCACAGGTCTCGGCACCGAGTTGCCTTCAGAGGCTGTCTTCCTAGCTTTGGCGGTTCAAGGCGACACAATATTCGCCGGGGGGCGTGTGAACGCCACAATCCAGGAGTCTCCTGTAAATGGCCTTATATCCTACGATATTGCGGGCAGCTCACTCGATAACCAACCACCTGTCTTGGCTGGAAGTAACGTCGTCGTATCCTCCATTGCTCTCCGACCTAGCTCTTCTGACCTTTATGTCGGGGGTTCTTTCGATACGGCTGGGTCTCTACCTTGTCCAGCCGTGTGCATGCTTGACACTGGCAAAAACCAGTGGTCTCGGCCAGGCTTTGAGCTAAGTGGGACTGCGAACACTCTGCTATGGTCAAGTAACTCCATGCTCTTTGTGGGTGGTCAGTTGAGAATGAATAATGAGAATGTTTTCTTGGCATCCTACGATGCATCCGCTAATAGCTGGTCTACATTCGATGGCGCATCGAATCTTCCAGGTCCAGTCACTGCTTTAACCGCAGCGGACGAGAAACGAGACAAGTTATGGGTAGCGGGCACTCGATCTGATGGGACTGTGTACTTGATGAAGTATGACGAGGGCTGGGCATCTGCTGGCATCACATTGGAGCCAGAAACCACTATCACGAGCTTGCAGATGTTTTCCCTAACCAAGGACCATGATAAATCAGACTTGGTTGATCCAGGTCAAGCCCTGTTACTCACTGGGTCAATCAGAATCCCTGATTTCGGTACAGCGTCAGGAGCAATCTACAATGGCACAACTCTTGAACCCTATATTCTCACCTCAAGCATCAACACCACTGTCGGCGCTGGCTCTCTCTCCAAGATCTTTGTTGAAAAAGATAACTTTTTCACGAGCTCATCCAGTAAGTATCTATGCCTTATCGTATGTTTGTTTCCGCTAATAGTCTGGTCAGGACGTCGTTTAGCCCTTGGCTTTATAGTTCTCATCGGGTTGGCCATCTCCCTTGGCTTGATGCTGTTCATTGTCGTCGCCGGTCTTGCCCTAGACCGATACCGCAAGAAGCGTGATGGCTATATGCCAGCCCCGACATCAATGATCGATCGTGGTAGCGGTATGCAACGAATACCGCCACACGAACTTCTAGATAATTTGGGTCGAGGAAGGCCTGGAGTACCGCATGTTTGAAGCAATCTATCTCGTGTCTGATTACACCTAGTAATGACTCCAGTGGATTTGTTGGATATGACGGCTTGAGGATATGCAACATGCTATCTCCTATGCATGCCAGATTATCAGCAGGACCATAGGAGTGGGAGAGAGTGTTGGACGCAGGAGAGGGAAAATAAAGAGAGGGAGAGAGAGAGAGAGAGAGAGAGAGAGAGAGAGGAAAGAGGAAAACGATACCCTAACTGTCGACCGTTGAGGTGCCATTGATATGCCCTAGTCGGAGGTGGAAACGACAGCAATCAAATCCTTGACGATGAATTACGACAGCAAGCAACTTCCATAATGTTTACATGGTTATTTTAGCCTTCGACTTGTACCAAACTTACCTTCACCACCTTCACTTGTACATTTTACTCGACTCGCGCGTCTCGTCATCGGCGCGGCAGGGAAGGATCTCGACGACGCGTATTCGGAGCGGTAGTTTGCGGTGTCTGTGACTGGATCAGCAGCTCCAGGAATGCATCTGATTTGGAGATTCGGATTGGTGGATGTAGTATGTAATGGCGTATTTCGGAGAGAAACCGGTCTTGTCAGCCATTTGCTGGCTCTTGTGAGAATAGGAGCTGAACCAAAAACTACGATTTTCTATGATCTAACTTCATCCCGCTCGCAGTGCTGTGATGCAAACACACGTGTGCCATGCAAGTTGTGAGTTGGCCTTCTAATGCCCGACTTGTAAGTGCGCCTGTTTTAAACGTAATATTGAGGTACCTACACGTCGTAGTTGGTCTGGACTCGAGTAATGGGAAACCTTGATTGGCCGGCTGGGCTTCCACGGCCAGTCCTATAGTAGGCTAACGTTTGGAAATGCCCCAGCCACACATCCTTGCCACACAGGGAGGCAGCCTACGCCATGATTGGTTGGTCAACAATGATTTTCGGACTTAGCTTATCCCAGCTGCTCACTCCATGCGGCGGCCAGACGAGACCAGGCTATCCACCTTCAATCTTTGACGCATGCTTAGTCCACGACTGACCTGCCAACGTCCATCATCCATCGCGCGCTCCATTACCTTCCCATAACCCAGCCCCCGAGACATGGTCACCTGAGACCATCACAGTAGCCCGTCATGTCGGATGCCGACTTCGATGCCGTTCGAAAGCTCCAGGCCGAGCGCAACGCCGCCGCCGCCGCGAAAAAAGGAGGAGCGCGGCCCTCTGGCCAGCGCACCGAAAACCCAACCAAGGCGAAGCTGACCGAGTCTTTCGACACCGAACTGTACGATCGCAATGGAGACGACAAGTATTCCGGTTATCTGACATCTATTCCCACAGCCGATGGCGAGGATGAGGAGATGGAAGATGCCGACAACTCCCACCGCCTGGTCGGCCAGTACACGGCCACGCGGTCCCAGATCGACGAGTTCGCCCGTGGAAACGGGGTAGAGGAGGATGATCCTTTTGCCGGCCGTGGCGAGAATAGCACACGCATCGTCGATCGCGAAACCGACTACCAAAAGCGCCGTTTCGACCGTGTCCTCACGCCAACTCGCGCCGATGCGTTTGCCTCGAATCGTCAGGCCGGCGCGGCTGAAGATGGCCGCACCTACCGCGATGTCATGGAGCTTCGAGAACTCGAACGAGAGGAAGAGCGGGTGAAGCGCGCCATCCAAGCCAAACAAAAGGAAGGAGACGTACCCGATGGAGAGCACCGACCAACCCTACAAGACGGCGACAAGGAGAATGCCGATGCTGGGTCGACCGAAGCCGTATCAGCGGGTCGAAAGCGAAAGAAGAGATGGGACGTCTCTTCAACGGCCGTCGACGAGCCTACCGCCGCGGAAGCTGAGAGCAAGAGCAAACGCTCACGGTGGGATCAGGCGCCAGCGCTACCAACACCCGGCGGGGCAGAAGCCCCCAAAAAACGTTCGCGGTGGGATCAAGCGCCGTCAGCAACACCTGTGGGAGGGAGCGGCCTTGTTACGCCAATGCATACTTCTCAGATTAGTACTAGTGCTGTGCCGTCATTCGGAACAGACATATCTGGTCCAGGTGGCGTCCTCAGCGATACAGAACTCGACACGCTGCTCCCCGGCGAGGCGCAAGGCTTCGCAATCGCACAACCACCACCCAATTATCCGACAGGCCATGCACCACTGCATAGGGTCTCTGCTACCCCGTTGCCTACGAACTATGGCGGTTTCATGATGCAAGACCCTGAAAGCAATAGGCTGAGCGGCAGCCAAATGCCCAAGGAAATCCCTGGAGTTGGAGAGCTGCAGTTCTTCAAGCAGGAAGATATGGCGTACTTTGGCAAGCTTGCAGATGGCTCAGACGAGAATAGCCTGAGTGTAGACGAGCTGAAGGAACGCAAGATCATGAGGCTTCTCCTCAAAATCAAGAACGGAACACCCCCCATGCGAAAGACAGCACTCAGACAACTCACCGACAACGCAAGGCAATTTGGTGCTGGCCCATTGTTTAACCAAATCTTACCCCTTCTCATGGAAAAGACATTAGAGGACCAAGAACGCCACTTACTTGTCAAGGTCATTGATCGAATTCTCTGGAAGCTGGACGATCTAGTTCGCCCCTACGTTCATAAAATCTTAGTTGTCATTGAGCCCCTACTCATTGATCAGGATTATTACGCCCGGGTCGAAGGCCGTGAGATCATCTCCAATCTCAGTAAGGCGGCTGGTCTAGCTACCATGATTAGCGTTATGAGGCCAGATATCGACCATGTTGACGAATATGTCCGAAACACGACGGCGAGGGCATTTGCTGTTGTTGCTTCCGCGCTTGGCATCCCAGCTCTTCTTCCTTTCCTTCGTGCCGTTTGCCGTAGCAAGAAATCGTGGCAGGCCAGACACACTGGCGTGAAGATTGTACAGCAAATCCCGATTCTCATGGGTTGTGCGGTTCTACCTCACCTCAAAGGGCTCGTAGACTGTATAGGGCCCAACCTGAACGATGAGCAAACAAAAGTGCGAACCGTCACCAGTTTAGCTATAGCTGCCCTCGCCGAAGCTTCCAATCCATATGGTATTGAGAGCTTTGATGACATCCTCAACCCTCTCTGGACCGGTGCGCGTAAGCAACGCGGCAAGGGTCTTGCAGGATTTCTGAAAGCTGTTGGTTACATCATTCCCCTCATGGACGAAGAATACGCCAACTACTACACGTCTCAAGTCATGGATATCCTACTTCGGGAATTCTCATCGCCCGATGAGGAAATGAAGAAGGTGGTCTTAAAAGTAGTTTCTCAATGTGCAGGCACCGAAGGCGTCACAGCTGGCTATCTTAAAGAACATGTGCTCGATGAGTTCTTTAAGAGCTTCTGGGTGCGGAGGATGGCTCTCGATAAAAGGAACTACCGGCAAGTTGTTGAGACGACCGTTGATATTGGCCAGAAGGTCGGTGTCAGCGAGATCCTAGAAAGAATTGTGGGAAACCTCAAAGACGAGAGCGAAGCATATCGCAAGATGACCGTTGAGACCGTGGAGAAAGTCGTTGCAAGTCTCGGTGCTGCCGACATTGGGGAGCGGCTCGAGGAACGACTCATTGACGGTATTCTTCACTCCTTCCAGGAACAAAGTGTTGAGGACGTCATCATGTTGAACGGTTTTGGAACCGTTGTGAACGCGTTAGGAACACGATGCAAGCCTTACATACCACAAATAGTGTCTACCATTCTGTGGCGCTTGAACAACAAATCGGCAACTATTCGTCAGCAAGCTGCCGACCTCATCAGTCGCATCGCAATGGTTATGAAACAATGCGGTGAAGATGCCCTGATGGGGAAACTAGGTGTTGTACTATACGAGTATCTAGGTGAGGAATATCCAGAGGTTTTGGGTTCCATTCTCTCAGCACTCCGTGCAATCGTTACTGTTGTCGGTATCAGCCAGATGCAACCTCCTATCAAGGATCTACTCCCTCGTCTTACCCCGATTCTTCGCAATCGCCACGAGAAGGTCCAAGAAAATACTATAGATCTTGTTGGCCGTATTGCGGATCGAGGACCTGAGAGCGTCAATGCGAGGGAGTGGATGCGAATCTGCTTCGAACTTCTGGACATGCTCAAGGCTCACAAGAAGGGTATTCGAAGAGCTGCCAACAACACATTTGGCTTTATTGCTAAAGCAATCGGGCCTCAGGATGTGCTAGCAACCCTCCTAAACAATCTCCGCGTCCAGGAGCGTCAGTCACGTGTCTGTACGGCTGTTGCCATCGGTATCGTTGCCGAAACTTGTGCCCCCTTTACCGTCCTTCCGGCTCTCATGAACGAATACAGAGTGCCAGAGCTGAACGTGCAAAATGGTGTGCTCAAGTCGCTCTCTTTCCTTTTTGAGTATATCGGGGAGATGGCCAAGGACTACGTCTATGCCGTCACGCCATTACTCGAGGATGCGTTAATCGATCGCGATCAGGTGCATCGGCAAACAGCCGCATCTGTTGTTAAACACATTGCGTTGGGCGTTGTTGGGCTAGGCTGCGAAGACGCCATGGTCCATCTCCTGAACGTGATCTTCCCGAATATCTTCGAGACGAGCCCGCACGTCATCGACCGCATCGTGGAGGCCATCGAGGCCATCCGCGTGGCCGTCGGGCCGGGCCTCGTCATGAACTACGTGTGGGCCGGCCTCTTCCACCCGGCCCGCAAGGTCAGGCAGCCGTACTGGCGGCTGTACAACGACGCCTACGTGTACCAGGCCGACGCCCTGGTCCCCTACTACCCGAACCTCAGCGAGGAGGGCATCGACCGGCCAGAGTTAGCCATCGTATTGTAGAAACGAAACTTTTTATGTTTTTTTTCCCCTGGCTTTCCTTTTTTTTTTTTTTTCGGTCTCTGACCAAATGAGGGAGTGGCACACGGCGTCGTGGAGTGAGTGAATGAAATGGCTCTCTGCTGTATAGTATTCCCGTAGATTGGACTTTTGCTTAATAAATAAAACGGAGGGTTTAATTATATGCCAACTGTGTTGTTCCTTCACTGCGTTCGGTGTCTTGTCTCGATAGGCGGGTGCTGGAAGGGAGAATTGCCTATCTAAGGTCTAGATAGTATATGTGCTCTGAGGTATGGATCGGAATGCAAACTCCTGTTGTCACGGATCTCTTGGATTTTGCTCGTGAGAATCGTTAGCTATGTTTGTATGTTCTCTTTCGATGCCGGGAAACCTGTGTGGACTTGAGTTGCAGGTCCGATATGTTGTTCCCCGTAATCTTGTGTTGTCGCTGCTTAGCCTCCCCCCCTTCCGTTAACCCGAGATAAAAGTGTTAAAAAACCACAGGTTTACTAACTCACTCGGCATAGCAGTATATAAACATCACTATTCAGCTTGTAAACTTGGATTGTGGTCAGCTTGGTATTATCTAGATTCTACGGGTTAGGTACGAGTTCGATGTGGTCTTGTTTCTTTTCTAGGAGGCAGGCTGGTGTATTATGTCAGTTAAATGGATAGTTATATCGTTTTTTTCCCCCTCTCTTTCCTTTATTTACTCTCTTAATTACTTAGTCCGCTATACTTTACTTCATCTGCTACTTCTTACTGATATTCAAAGTCCCTTTTGTGCGGGTTGATACTGGCCGGTTTGTCCATGTACATATTACCCCCGTTGCTGGCGCGGGAGATCGATCAATAGGGTTAACGACGATTTCATTGCGAGATATATGCTAGTTAGTTACCTGCTACGATGGACATGCCCTTTCCTGTCACTCTTTCGTTGCTTTGTATGAATCGACCATCATTTGTTGCTGTGGGTAGATGTGTCTACGTTTCGGACCGTACTACGGGGAGTTTGTAAGTTCGTTGAACAGACATGGGTAATTTGAGTCCAACTTATTTCTCGACACCCAGAGTTGAAGCGATGGCATTTCCCATCCAAATGTATCCCATGCTTACGAGTTCAAATATTCATTACCTTCTCATCTATGGTTTCAATAGATACCGGAAAGAGAGGCAGTGGTTACATTGTCACTGCTCCGCTCCGCTTAGTAGTTTGTAGGCAACCCCCAGACCGTTCAGCGACGGCTGATGCAAGACGCCATCACAGAAACTCCGTTCTTTGACTCTGGCAGGGGGCTATAGCCCGACAGAGCCTTTCTTGTTTATGTATTGCTTGTTTTTGCAAGACATGATGCTGCGATGGCCGAGTTACTTGGGTGAGGCGCCTATCGGGCCGTCAACTACAGGGCTTGGATCGTTGGGACGCCTATTATGGCTGACGGGCCAATCTAGCCAACCAACCAGTAAAAGGATATAGGGAGAGCTCGAGGAGGGATCTGGCCATCGCTACATGAGGGCCTACGGGCCGGTGACATAAACTTCAGCTACCTAGCTTTTCTGTTGGACATTGCGTTAATACACTGTTTCCCGGAGCTGCCCGCTTATGGAAACCCGGTTCAACACGCAATGGTTTCGTGCAGCGTTACATCCCAACCTGTCGTCGTCACGGAGGACGCAATATAGCGAGCTACTGCTCGCCTCGTACCCCCATAGGATCTTACGGCGTGTTTACGGCTTTGCCGCGTAGGGGGGGGGGTGCGGGCGGAGAATCCACAATGGTGATGGGGGCCGAATGTTGAGGGTCTCTGGGTCTGGGTCATCTCACGTGTATTTTTTGCCTTCTTCTTTGAACACGTGCCGTGTTTTTTTTTTTTTCATTTCTTCCCCTGCCCAACAAGTCGACATGAATCGCTTCCTGCGTTGGCGTCTGAAGGATGGACTCTTTTTTTTTTTTTTTTTTTTTTTTTTTTTCAACTACTGTACGGGCCTAGTCAGAACGGGCATCTCGGCATATATTGATGCATGCAGCAGATTATTGCACGAACTAGTCCACCATGGCCCGCAATATATGCCACCGAGGAGAGATCTTGCATGGATTTGCCATTCCCACTGGTGTCAGATGGCACAGACGATATTTGCCGGGGCTAATTTGAACACATCTGTTGTATAGGGTTAGTCATCTGCTAAACCCCATGGTTACAAGGGCTAGGTTGAATAGGGCCTTGGATGTTAACAAGGGTACTTGACGAAATTGAAATTCATGTAACGTTCGCATAGTCTCGTCTGAAGGCTGCTTGTTGGTCGTGATCCAGCGCCTTGTCTTCTATCGGTACTGGTCTCGTATGCTTCTTGGGTCTGCTCTTGCGGTAATGGGCGATATCGGAACGCCTATCAGTCGGCTGCTAACATAGAAGAGGAATCCGCTTCTTGATCTTTACGATGACCGAATGGTGATATCAACAATCATCAGAAGTTTGAGAGATACTCCGCCGTCAAGTTGGAATCCCACTAACGTAATTACCTTCAACAGCAACTCAGAAGCTAAAGTAGTTAACCCCCCTGGTGAACGACGTAAGCATGCACTACCATGGCATGTAATTCCCAACTAGTGCAGGGCATGGAGTAAACTAATGGGAGGCAGAAGTAAGATTGTTGGCGGAGAAAATCCTTTTTGAAATCCAGTAGTGTGGTGTAGTGCAGGACTTGCTGTTAGGGGTTTCTCCTCAGCCGGTGTGGGTGGGTTTTCAAGGAACCGAATCCACCTGGTCGCCTCCGGTTCGCGGTCTCGCGACAAATGCATGCAGCCCGCAAGACTAACTACTGTATCCTGTGCGTGACCGTCGACGTGGCCGGGACCAGCACTAGGCTGGGGAGGAGCAAGACGAGTGCTTTCATTGGGGGGAAAGATAATTTCCAGGTATTCCCATCCCGCACATACGTAGCACACCTACTTGTACAGACAAGAGTCGAGCGATAAAATGACAGTCTTGCGAGCCATGCTGCTAGAAATCTACCTAGCTTGAGGTAGGAGAAGGAATAGTTACCATACCTAGGTACCAGGGCAATCTGCATATCGTATTCGTGATGGATAGAGGCCGTCAATGGGCCGTTGCGCGCACGCATTGCCATATGCGCAGGCCGAGTATGCAGCCGTGAAATTTCCGTCACGCCGTTCTCGAGGTTAGCAAAGATTTGTACGGAGTAGTAGGGTAAGCAACAACCGGCGTGTTGATGGTTTCCCCGTAATCGCAGCATCCATGCGATTCAGCCGGCCGAGTAGCTAGCTCGTGTGTGAGCATCTGATGAGGCTGCAATAAAATCCTGCAGCCCATCCTTGCGTGTGTGTGATTTGGTGACATCGAGGGACAGATAAGGCCGAACCACAAACAAGACATGGTCGGCGACCACTTTGGGCCCGTAATTCTGAGCCCCCCCTCCCCCGTCTCGTTCTTACTATGTCGGCAGAGGGCCAAGTGCGATGCTTTTCCCCGTTCCCCTGTTTTCTGTTGATCCTGGCTCCGGCGTGCCTCTGCCTCTATGCCTCTGCCTCTGCCCTGCCGAGCGGCTGCTCCGAGGAGTTGCAATGGCAGGCTACGCCGTAGAACCCGCACACTACGGTAGCGTACGGCGTAGTCTATAAGATGGATGGGCCGGAGCAATAGTATAGAGAGCTCTCCGCAAATGACTAGCGACTGCCAAGCCTCGGCGTGCGAAGAACGACGGACGCAGCAGAAGAGCTTACACTGTACCTAGGTACGTACTTGGTAGGGCCGGGGCGAGCCAAGGCAGGGCGGGCGAGCCTGTCTGCCGTGCGCGAGTTGGGACGTCGGGGCCTGCGCGCCTCGACGCGGCTCTTCTTCGCTTTAATAAAACCGCCACGACGAGGCTATCGACTCTTGCTGGCGTGATGGATGTGCCGGCTGGTAGCGAGCACCGAGACCGCCGTGGCGTGTCCCCGCCGCCGTTACCGCTGCCGCTGCCGCTGCCGCTGTGCTGCCGTGGCCGCCAGGGTCCTCGCCATTGCGAATTGCGAGCGAGACTCGCGCTGGGGCAGGGTTGTGCGCTCTGGGGGATGACACCAAAAGCGACCGAATAGCCAGCACGCTGCTTAAACGGGGTCCTGGGCAGGGTGGGGCCAGGTCTGTTATGGGCGATGGAGCTGGGCTGGCAGCTGCAAAAGAACAAGTGCACCGCCGGAAACGGCATGATCGGCGCCGGCGACGCTAGCCCCCGCCCACAACGGCCTGTAGTTTGGTTCTGCGCTCGCACTTGCGCCTGCACCAGGCGGGATGGGGAGGGGGGGGGGTGCTGGTTCGCTGCTGAGGATCATGAGGGTGGATGGAGGGTGGATGGCCACGGTGGGGACGATGGGAATCTGAGACACACCCCTGCTCCTTGGCACCGACCGGCACCGGTGACTGGTCGGCAGTTGTCTTGGCGTATTCCCAGAGTGGAGGACCAGCGCCCCTGAGCAATTTAGACCGCCCACCGTGGAGCGAGGCCGATGTCATCAATGGGGTCTGCTTCGAGAAGAGGAGGTGGAAAGGAGGTTTGCGGATGTGACAATTCGGCACTTGAAGGCTAGGGCTTGAGAACCCGGGCGAGCCGTCCACTGATCGCCACCCTGATACATACCAACAACGTGCTGTAAGCCCGTACTACCTACAGCGCACGGTACCGCGGCGTTGGTTGCTTGCCCAGAGCAGTGTCCTACCTACTACTTGGTAGATACTCTATCCCTATAGTAGGTCGTGTATTGTTGATTGTACGTAGCTAGAGTTGTTGTTGTCATGGTATACGCGACTATGTACCATGTGAGCATTCGAATCACTCACTTACTAACTACGTACAAGTTCCCATTAGTTAGTACTATGTACTATGTGGTGCACAACACTAGGTACCATGTACATATATCAGATCTACATATGCAAATCGTGCAGACCCTTTCTTCTACCTAAACGTACCTACTAGGTACGTACCTATATACTAAGTTCGAATAGACTATAGTACCTATCTACCAGGAGGTACGGGCTTACACTAATAAGTGCCTGGTGTACCTGACCTAGGACTGATCTAGCATCTCTACGTAATCGTAATGGTTGCAATGAATTGAGTTTGACAAAAGTCTCTTTTGTTTTTATCCATCCAACATGCCCAGCAGGCTAGCAGCCATCCATCCCTGCACGCGACCCTTTGTCGGTCGCCAAAGCGGCATAGTCAGGGCGACGGAAGCTAGGTAGATCACAGAATGGCTGCCAACTCCACAACCTCGAGATTTGCCTGCTGCACGCAATAAATTGAATAATCTCAATCTAATGAAGCCTTCGCCTTCGATGCCTGTCATCTACCGTCTACCGTCTACCGTCTACCGTCTACCATCTACCAGACACATCTCATTACGTACAGCCAGCCGGGCACGCATGGGTCGAAGCGAGCGAGTCGTGTGGCCGGTCCAGGGACAAGAGCCCATCAACGGCGCAGCACGGTCAAGGTCCCAACACCCGAGCGGCCCATAATCGGAGCGCGCGATGAGGTCATTGTCTAAGACACCAAGACGGGTCGCCGTCACGCCAGCGCAGAGACGTCGCATTCTACCTACCTATAAGGAAGGCCTTATCTCGGGGTTCCGCGGTGTTATTCGGATCAAGGACCGAAACCGCGAGTTCACCAAGTCGTATGGCTCTGGACGAGCGACGCCGTCGTCGACAGGTTGTCTATGTATGTCGTTGACAATGGCCGACTGAAACAAAGCGTGCGCTTTTCTATTGCTTCTATTGGGGTGGCTTGGCTGGCTGCATCCATTGTTCCAAACGCGCTATATTCGACCGAGGGTTTGCCCGCGCCCGCGCCGTGGCTGCTAATGGGCACAAGCTCATTGGAGACCGTTGTTGACTTCGTGACCTGGGGGCCACCGATGCCGATATTGGATTGCATGCTAAATATTCTTTATTGGATTGTGGTGCGCTGTGCAGTCAAGTAGCCGTACCTTGGGAGGGTTCGTATTATTTATTGTTTCAATGCACATCATCAGCTCCAACGAAGCAGAGTCAGACTGGAGCGCGCATGGACGTGAAGTGATTGTGATTTGGGTCAAATCTCAAATAAACCAGCATCACAACTCGGTGTTACCCCAATGTCGATGATACTATGCACGTCGTTCGTCGTATTTCTCCGATGCGTCTCGGTTTCAAGCACAACAACGGGCGGACAGACGGACAGACATGCAGGCACTTAGACATCCCCTCTGTAAAGTACAGCCACGACACGACATGTATTTGTATAGCCCGAGATGAAGGATTGCAACGCTTGGGAGACCCGACAGAAAAATAAGACAGAGGATTCAAAGAGAATCATGCGTTAAGTCGGCATTGGGAGAATGATCTGACCCCACAAGTCCGGGGTCGCAACGGAGGAATTCGTCATACTATTATGTATAAGCCCATTCCCAAGACCCAAGAGCAAGGGAAGGGGCTGAGAGCCATCGTCATTCATGTAACCCGGCTTTCATTCATTGGGCCTCTCCTTGCCAAGCTAGCAAATGTTTTGGTGGTTATTTCAGTTTCTTAGACATTCCTATGACGAATGTTGCCGTCTCATATACGGAGTACGGCGCGCTTGTGCAAGGCCGACGACACCCACAACATGCACAGCCACCTACCAAAAATATACTCGGCCCTGTCTCAAAGTCCAAGGCATACGAGTACATTATGCGTCTTATTCACACCCATAGAGACACACGCACACGCACACACGCATACACACTCACACACACTCACACACACTCACACACACAAAACACGGTGCGAGTGTCCCGAACCGCAGCATGTCTCTCTCTCGAGATAGGAGGTGCAATAGTCAATAGTACTAACCACACTTGACAACCCAAATCAACGGCCTGTACACCTAGTGTTGACCAGAGATTGCGGCCATGCTGACAATTTCGTATTAGAGATGGCATTTTCAAATTGACAGCTGTAGCTTAAATGAACGATTTTTTTATTATTCCTCTACTCGGCCAGCTAGTGCCCGATAAGGAATAGCCTCCCAGTTTACCCAGTCGACGGTGTTTAGTGAGTTGTCAACAACCCAGAGGGAGAGGTGGCTTGCGAAGTACCGGTACTTGGCCGGCTTGGGTGGGATTCAAGCAGGGATGATGCGTAGCCCTGTGCTCGCTAACGTACCAGTACAGCACCAATGACGTAGGTACGGTCCAACCCTGCCAAACCCCTCCCCACGGTTGGGCCCACCATTCCACTACCTAGTAGCCTCTCTCAAGACACTATCCCTACACGGGTCACACTGTATCGAGAGCACAACTAGGTAGATACTCCGACTGGGTTGGGCCTACTTTATGGTGCATATTTCCACTCAAAACCATAGTCACCGGTGGGTATGGGCAAGAAGAATGCAGCCAGGAGGGAAGAACAAAGGAACAAAAAAAAAAAGAAACTTGCCGTACACAACAGACTCAAGCCTCGCGTGGGAAGATCCCTACAGGCAGTGTTGCGTAAGTCCCTAGTGGAAGAGCGAGGGAGAGCGGAGACCCTGCATGAGGCCCCCATCCTCCGCATCAGTGGCGTCAGCTAAACATGGCCAGCCTTGTTGTTCCAGTGACCCAGCCAGGCAATAAAAACCATCTTGCCAAAAGGCTTTTTGGTTTTTTGGTTTTCCTTTCACCTGCCTACACACACACCTGCTATTATCCTACGCGACCAAGATACGGGTCACAGTAGCCCAGAAACCCTGGAATTGGCTTAGACTGCCTCAGGGGTGAGTATAGAAGGGGGCATGCACAACATCTACCTACTGCTAGTACTCCTTCCTGCCAGCACTTGGGTCATGGCTATGATGTACGGAGTACCGTACTGCTACGTACATACCCACTACCTTACCTGTGTACGGGGTGTGTAGGCATGCAGGCATGCCATTATCCTTCATTGCCATGCCTACTTACCCAACTTAGGTAGGTACCCATTCTTCGCTCGCCGGCCCAGGGATTCAAGTTGACAAAGTACGTACGCCTATTGCCTGGGTGCACAATACTGGCTATGTGATTACGGTAGCCAACGAGTGCGTGGGTTACAGGTAGTGCGCAGGCGTGCTGTGGTGTACCACTCCTACCCAAGGGAGCCCCTGATCAGCTCCATATGGTTCTGGTGGTAGTATAGACACCGCGGCGGAGCGTACGTATAGTAGGTAACCGGTAGTACCTACAAGTACGGCGTCGACAAAGGTGCCCACCCCTGCCGAGCACGTCAACTGCCAGCCCAGCCCACGGTAGTGTGGTAATAGTATACTGATAGTATACATGCTGCCATGTAAGTGGCATGGCGCACAGCTGTACACGTGGGTACACGCCGGTTGGCTTACATCGTCCCTACAGGTACCTGTACTGAACCCTACCACCTACCGCCGTCCACACACTACTACTACCAGGTAGGGAGGATAAGTACTACTTGCGTATTCACGTATTAACGACACACACGACGGCACCTCTGGCTCATGCTCCATAGCCCTTCCCGGATACCTACCTAGGTACGTAGGCGCCTACCTACCTAACCTTGGGTCGGTACGGCGGTAGTGGTGTATAAGTTACCGGTGTTTGTATACTTGTGTACTTGTCTACTTGTACATACACTGTAGCAGGTAGGCGATACCTCCATCCCGGTACGTAGGTAGTCGCCCTTTTCTTTTTGCTCACCACCAACCATCTCGCGTGCCGTCCATCTACCTATCTACCCATCTACCCATCTACCATCTACCATGGGGTCCATTTGCCTCTTCCATGCCGAATCGAGTCCCCGGCACTCTATTGGCACGGTACAGTACGTACCATGTAGCACATGCTGCCGTCCCACCCAATCACCGGGGCCAATTGTCGCATCCGCGTTGACGGCGGACCCTGGGCCTGATACCCTCCCGGTCCTGCGAGCCAGGGACGCCTTTCCCAACCTTGCAAGTTGCGACGCCCGCTTGGGGAGTCTGCTCTGTCTTGGGCCCCGTCAAAGCTAACGAATCTGTCAGTTGACGTATCGACGGCCATTCCATCATACCTAGGAGCACGTCGTGCCGTGGTCTCGTTGCCTTGCAGCTTTTATCTTAAGCCTGCCTCTCCCTGCACCTCGCCGCCTCTGGTTCTGGCTCTTGTTCTGTTTCCCAACCCGTACTGCATTTCCGCCGTCACACGCTTCCCAAGTCCTAGCACCGTCGGTCTCGACTACGTCAGTGAACGGCGCCCACGACACAACGACGACGACGACGACATCGGCTCCCGTCTTGTCGTCCCTTTCGTCGCGTGCCAGCAACACCCGCCCTCCTCCCGCCACACGGCCGCCGTGTTCTACATTGTATCTGCAAGTCTTGGATCGCTGTACAGTGCCCGTCCCACGTACACGGACACCCTCCGACCTCCCAGATATCTGGCAGGGCTTGCTGATCTTCAACTCTTCGGTCTTGAAACGAGCCACTCCACTCCACATTCTCATGATCGGTCGTCACCTAAAACGGCTCCTGTCAAATTGGGCACCATCTTACTCAGGTCCTCTCTCCCTCCGCCCCGGAGCGAGTCTACCACACTTATCATTCGGCCTCCAACCCTGCTACCGTTAAACCCTGCTGCCCCAGGGCCGTGTCTCTCCCATAGGATACTGGGACTGTCGATCCGCCCGTCGACCGTCGTCACTCGTCACTGCTCTCCTCAGACATAGTACGGCTTGGGAAAACTGCCTAAGCAGGCCAAGCTCACGGCTCCACTCGTTCCCAGTCATTGGAGTCTATTAAGCTTCGACGGTTTGACCTAGAGGAGGTACACGGCCTGCTAGCCTCCCAGTTGTACCTGTCTATATTCAACCGTCGAGGGTTTCCTGGCTGAGTCCCTTGCGAGGTGCCCACGGCCACACACATACACACCGCAACACAAACACACTTAAGGCCCGCTGATCCCCCTTCTACCCTTGGGACCCCCCATTCTTTCACTGGACCTTTTGTTTCAAAAGGTCACCGTCTCGGCTGGGTGACACGAATCTGTCTCCTTCGGGATCTTGCATCTGATCAGCGCGAACCATTCGTGCTTTCTTATCTTGGAAACTGCCCTGCGTCTACTCGTGTTGTCGGCTCTTGTTTTCATGATACCGTGTCGAGAACTTCACACCGCGCCAACCGTCATCTCTGCCTTTCTTGTCGACGATGACTATGACCCTTGACAATCAGTCACGACTCGGAGCCCTTCACTTCGGCCACATGTCTTCGTACTCGAATTCACCGCATTTCACCAACCCTTGGGGGTCTGGCTCGGCGAACCAGCATGGCCATCATGGCATGTACTCGCAAGGCGGTATGGGCCCAAACCTCGGCGCCCTCGATTCCATGGCGAAGCACCATCCCACGAGCAGGCCGAGTGCCAATACTAGTGCCTCAATGGCACCGTACGGAAGCATTCCCGTCACGTCTTCTGCAGCAGGTAGCACTCTCATGGCGGAAATGTATGAACAGCCAGACTTACTCAATATGCCCCAAGATCTTCTGAGCCTCAACCGAATGCAGACGACGTCTGCCGCCTATGGAGAGCCATCATACGCGACGGCAACGCCTTCTCCCGTTCATGCGACGTACTCGGCATCACCGAGTTCTTACGACGGAGTGCCTGGTTATGCCCCAGCTCCGATGCGTTCAACATTCGCTCTCGCACCCGAAGCCGACAGCCGAAGGTATTCTCAATCGTCAGTTTCCTCCATACCGTCAATCAATTCTAGCGCAGGCGGCTTTATGCGGACCAACCGGAATTCATTGGTTGACATGGATCACAGAGGCATTCCGCCTGCGGACGACCGGAGAAGCTTTGCAGATGCTATCGATGCAGGACAAGGGATGTTGGCCATGAGCCAGGAAACACCAAGGGCTATCTATCCACCTAACAATCGTGGAAGGGGGTCCGCGGATTCGTACGGGTTTCCATCAGCACACTCCACGAATTCGTCTATCTCTTCGGCGAGTAACTACGGCAGTGGGTACTATGCTACGTCAGTTGACTCCGTGAGCGACTACTCGACTGCGGGATCAGACATCGAGTCTGTTACCTCGCGAACGTTACCTCGCCCCAACTTGATGACCCAACCACCTCCTGCACCACAATCGATGATGGGCCAGTTTAGCTCCAAAGTTTCGTCGAGCACACAAAAGAAACATAAATGTAAAGTGTGCGACAAACGATTCACCAGACCAAGCTCTTTGCAAACGCATATGTACAGCCATACGGGCGAGAAGCGTAAGTTACACACAAATCGCATTTATTCCTGTGGATATGGTGGGACGCTAATACGCATATCAATTAGCCTTTTGCTGTGAGGTAGAAGGATGCGGACGACACTTCTCCGTCGTGTCCAACTTGCGACGACACAGGAAGGTCCATAAAACCGACGCTAAATCCGAGGCCGGATCAGAGGATCACCAAGACGATCACTCTGACTGACATCGACAGTTTGATTTTTGAGCAATTTTGCGTACGGCAGCCTATTATTCGAGCGTCTTGCCAAGCATGTCGACAAGCTCTAGAGCTTTTAGAGGATACTGGTCATCTGTTTCGGTCGCCCCGTATACCGGTGATGATAGGGGTGAAACGACATTATATCGTCAACATGCGGAATTGGCTTCCGCTGTTATTGAAAATACATTTATGACATTTTTGGTAATGTCTCGGGGACATTGACAACCTTTAGAATTTTGGGCGCAAAGACTCGTTTCACGGCATTAACGCTTCCTCGCTGGTCGCTCATGATGGTCTCACAACACGGCGGCTACTATTCGGGCTCGGACTTCTGCGAGGAGATACCCTCACCATTGTGGCGTTTAGGAGTTTTATATGACTGGGATACATTGCACGATTTGCATTCACGTGGTTTGATGAGGGCGCTGCTATTCGTGAGCGTAGGGGGCGACAGCATCTACGACATGGCAAGAGCGCAGGCAATGGGGTGGAAGGTGACGACAGACTACTTTTGTATCAACAGTTATACCAAGCGTATACCCCGAGGAGGAAAGAAAGTTGGAAGGGCAGCATATACATCTCTTCTGAGCGACACTAGGATATGTTGCTATCGGATGAGAAACCCGACGCTCGCTATGCCCATGTAATCTAATACTGAACATATAACCAAAATTTTACCATGAGCCTGACTCTACCAAATTACCACACCCATTGCTTTCCTTTCTGTTGTCCAAACCATCGTAAGGTACCAACTAGCCAAGCCAGGACATTGGAGATACCTGTTTATGATAGGACACCCAACATTCGCTCCACGGTGATCGACACAGCTCGAAACCTAGTGTTTGTGATCTGGGACGGGAAAAATCACATGCCACTGCCAATCAAGGCACGCAGTTCCTTACTCCAGTCAGTCAGTCAGTCCCCCCCTCCCCCCTTTTTTTGACTACCGACCCATTTCCTTGTCTGTCAGACACATGTCATGACAACAGCTCATGTGAGAAGTATTTCGAATAGGTACACTACTACTACTATTACATACCCCGATCTTTATTCTGTTGGGTTTATTGTTCCCTCTCTTCTCTCTCTCGAGAATCCTGGTCAATACGTAGATCGTTCGCAGCGAGATCTCCCACACGATTCGCTGCGGACCGAGCAAGCCTGCCTGCCTGTCCTTCTTCCCCTTTCCCACGCCAATCTTCCACAAGAAGAAGGCGACCGACAGAGAAAAATCACACGCTGCCGCACGCGGGCTACGTTGCAGCGCTGATCATTGGGCAAGAGAGCGATAGAGTAAGAGAGAGATCCGGGGTAATATGGTGCGGCCGGTTCCCACGCTCATCATTTCCTCTAATTGTACTACATGCTTTTTTTTACTTTCCCGTCTTGGTTTGGAGAAGAGAGGGAAAAAGCGGAGAGAGTAGGTATCCAGACGAACGGGCTGTTTTAAGATGATGGAACTACCCAACTACCCAACTAACCAACTAAAACTGCCTATGTTATAGTATTCACTGCGCAAACTTAACGAGCTTTAGTCTCGCACGTGCCCGTTCCTCGGGTGGATGAACCCAACAAGGAACGATATCGGCCACGCCGCATAAGAGAGAGAGAGAGTACGCGGCAGGCCGGTGAGCTCGGGGTCCAACAACCCCTGTGTCAGTTCGCCAGCCGGCTCCACCGCCGATATAGTATATTAGATGGGAAAAATGCTAGCTTAGTGTTTTTTTGCGTTCTTGTTGTTGTTATGGATCACCAACCGTCGAGCCCGCCGCGCGTATAAAACGGAAACTTGTACAGACGGGGAAGGCGGGATATTGCAATCGAGAGACGGTAGAGAAGGGGGAAAAAAAAGGGGGAAAAAGACAGGCGACCAAAAAAAAAAAAAAAAAATCTCACGAAATCCATCTGACACTCTGACTCGCGGCGCGAACAACCAAATTAACCATTTGATCCCAGAACCTGGACTTCGTCGCGAAGGGGACCGAAAAAAAAAAACCAACAGGCCGGCGACAAGATGCCTGTTCGGGACGCGGGATCGACACTCGCTAGGCCCCGAATCGACAACGAACCTCGAACATGAAACACGCTCTGCGCCGCACCGCTTCCCTAGTGTGGTGTTGGCGTGGAGACGCTAGATAGACTAGAGCGCGCGCGGGCAGATTGAGTTCTCGATGGCTGGCTGGGTGATCGCCGCCGCGCTCCCCACGTCTCTATTTCTAGCCGGTCGGCTGGAATATGGATGGGTGGATGGTAGGTATGTCTGACGCTTACGTGTTTTCAGTATGCCGAGAGAACAAATGAGCTTCCAACGTCTGCTTCTCGAGTCCTAGGCTAGATAGGTAGTCTGCTGTACTATGACAACATCGAGGGGGGAGATGTCCTCTGGGATGATGTTGCCACGACAGCACGCTGATGTCTAGTCAGATACACGTTGGCGGCAATGCCGTCAATAAGGGGGCGGACGGGCCTAGTATGGCATGGCATAGCACTGTCTCTCTGGGCAATTAGTGAGGCGCCTGGGCAACAGTCTTGTGACAACCATGGACTCTGACGAGGCTGACGAGGCACCGGAGCAGCTGAATTTGGTGTCTAGGAGCCGCGAGTTCGTGCCCATCACGGCATTCAAACACGTGATGATCTCTGTCGACGCTGAAAAGTCGACAAATCTGTTACTAGTATACGATACCCAGTATAATACTACGTAAAATCCTGGGGCCATGATAAATGCTGTATTAAGAGGGTATGGGTTAATGTGACAGAGGCGGATATGCCTTTACTGCATCTTAGCCACCTTTCCACAAACGTACATTCGGTCCGCCTTTTTCTATTGAGCCGCCCTGTAGAGAATTTGCGAGACGTCCGAGTCGTGGAGTCGCCTCTGATGGTGTCAGACGAGCCCTCTCAGACAATGGCTTACTGGGTCTTATCCACGACGACCCATATCGACTCGATGGCGTGTACCAAGTATGTTGGTACTAGGTAAATGAAATCCTGCCGGCGGCTTTTTGTGACTGGAAGACAGGGGGGCGAAGACGAACCCTATTCGATGAGAGAAGGGCAGGGCGACATCGACGTCGTCAGAGGCTGCAGCCTCTCCAACTCGTCAACTCCTCCCGTCAGAGAGCCGGATCCAGCAAGGCAAGCTCGGCTACGTAGAGCCCTGTGCTGTGCCATGACGATTCGGCGAAAGAACCGGTGGAGGTCGGGGGGCAGCTGTTGGGCGCCTCTTTAGTGTATTACTGACCGCCCTGACGCCATCGTATCCGTAGATGAATGACGACGGGTAGAGAAGAACGATGACTGTCAACAAGTGGCAGCCATAACCCCGGTAGATTGGGCAGCTCAACCGAGCCCCGCTAGTCTTCGCGTCGTGGCCGGGATACAGCTGCTTTGCTGGATACGATACGATCCATATCCAAATAGTCTCCCAGCGGCAATGACCCATCGCAGAAGCGGTAGCTGGCGGCAAGTTGGTCGGTTTCCGGTGGCAAATATGGCAGGTTGTCTGGGGTTATGACCCGTTTCCATGCCCTTCCCAATGACGACACGGGCCTGTCTCGTCCACGGGCCGATGACGTTGGGTTGAGCCGGGGCACAGCACGGCGGGTGACCAGCCGGGCTCGCTCTGGCTCGGGGGTGGTTTGGCTAATAAGCCAACCGGGGAGGTGGACAAGCGGCATTGGGCGCGCAGCAGGCTGATTGGGGCGGAGGGGGGGGGGAGGGGCCAGGGCCAAGATGGCTCGCATCGCACAAACCGACCTCGCAAGATCTTCAGGGTCCTCGATGGCGCATCTCATACGTACATGCTACGTACAAGTACAGCAACATGCTGGCCGACTACCTGCGCCCGTACATACATACGGTAGTAGTACTAGATAGACTAGGTACTGCGTGCGTGCAACCACCGCGCGGGACTGAACACCGTGGGAGGGGCAGCCGAGGCGGCGGATCTTGGCCCCCTGCCTCCTGGAGAGGTCGTGTACCGCCGGTCCGCTGTCGTCCACCCGCATCGCCGTGACGCGCAGCGCAGCGCTGCGTCCTGCGTGTGCGGGTGACATCGAGGGCGGCCAGTGCAGGGCTTTGCCACCGTTGGGTGACCCGACAAAAACAAATTAACCTCGTCCTCGCTCGCTTTCTCCTACGTACATAGTGCAGGTGTCGGGCGGATGGTTCGTGTATCTGCGACAGGTTGGGCGCGGCACGTCGACAAGCCGGGTCACGATTCATGCCATGTCTCGTCAGCTTTGCAGAGAGGTGGCAGTGTGCGACCGTCTTCATGCGAGAGGACCCAGACGCCAGGCCGTCTTGACAGTGCCCACACTCCGCCGCACAGTATCTACGGGTCGTTTCCAGTCAAGTAAAGTCAGGTACGTAACCCACCGCAATGGCGTAAGTACCTAACCTAACCTTCCATTGGCGACCCCATCCCATGGTAGCTACGTACTATGCCTCCTATACCAGAGCAGTGGATAGCCTGACTAGACGATCTCGCATCTAGGTACTCTACTCCTACCTAGGGGCACCTTACTTACCTTACTATGACTACCTGCTTTAACTACCTAGTTAGGTACTTGTAGTAGGGCTATTAGCTACGTACAAGTATGTGCGTACTACAGTAAGGTACCTTACGTAGGTAAACAGACGTAAGTAGAGCCACCCAAACAGGGTACTTAAACTACGTAAGCCATGGTTATAGTATAACCACTGGCATAAGTATTATACATACAGAACCCCACCGGCAATCAGGGTGATGCCTACCGCACGGAAGCTTCGCGGATTCGACACATCCACCACGGAAGCTTGGCGTTTGAGGTAGAAACCATGGATTAATTGCTGACCAGATTGCAAGAAAATTTCTCATCAATTAACAATGACAAGGCGTCGCCATCGTAGCGTGTGTGTGTGCGTGTGTGCCGCAAATACATTGGTACATGGTATACATATTACATACGAGATACCTCACCGTACCTGAGTTGGCACTAGATGCCTACTTAGTGGATGTTGAGGCGCCCGATTTGGGAAGCAGAAGGTAAGAAATTGAGATGAAGCTGGGATGGAGGAAAGATGTGATGTCATTGAGCATGTCTAGCGTCCCGTCTAATTCGCTGGCGTCCAACATACAGCAGGCAACCTTGGAGTGGGAGGGTCCATCCGCAACCCACCTTCCCAGTAAATCCCGAGCACGGGAGAAGACCAAGAGGTAGCGGTACATGGCCTCCATTCCGCCCTTCATCGAGTTGAGTGCGGAATGCCAGCTCGAGGGTTTCCCCATTCGCAACTAGTACCCAATTCAGTTTGGGGTCTCTCTTTTTGTTGATGGTAGTGTGCTGATAGTGTACGGAGTACGTACGTGGTGAATCTGATCCCAGGATCCCTCCCAGTGTTCTTTTTCCAGAGGTGCGGTACAGAGGCAATCCGGGTTACCCAGGTAGATCCCAAGCCATGCAGACGGAATTCAGGGTCTTTCATGTACAGCAACACGTCGGACAATGATTTAACGATGCCGACTTGGAAAGAGGACGAGGTCAAAACGCCATCGGCTTTGACGTAAATGCCATTTGCGCCATGGGAAAGTCGTCTTCTCCATTGGTTCCCCTGCTTTCGGTCTTATAGACACACCCCTCCCCCCGTTTTGAGTCTGTATTTCAAAAGGGTTAGACTTGCATGCTTATTTTGTTCATGCATTACTAGCGCTGCCATTTTGATCACATCGAGCTACCTGCTTGTCTAGTAGAGCGGCTAGCCATATGTAGTAGTTTGGCTCGCCGAGTATGATCGGACAGTGTGCTTACGTGGGAGAAGCAAGAAGCACACTGTTCCTGGAGAGTGTACATTCGTACTACTTACTTACTTACACTACCTGCGTACCTACGATACTCAAATCAGATCAGGGCATTGCACCCACTGCACTAACTGCCGGCCAATTTGCCTCTTGTTGAGAATGACCTGCCTACTAATCGTCGTAACATACCTACTCTAGCATCTGCTACCCACAGCGAAGTATGTGACGATGCAATGAACTCAAGAGCTAGGTAGGCCAAGTCGCCTTCATCCGTCCCTCGAGCACCCTTCCGCCCGAAGGCCAGCGACTAACACCATAGCCACTCGCTCCAGCACCACGGCGCGACGCAACGGCGCACCTCACCGCTAGTCAGTCACGCAGTCACGCAGTCACCGCGTACTGTCGTATTTACGGGCCTCGGACGGCACACATGCACCTCTGGGCCCCAGAAACACACCACCTCGGGCTCCTCGATCCTGCAGCCGCTGTTTGAGTGGACGGGGATATCTGCTGATGATACCCGGCCAGGACCCGGCTCCCTGTACTGCGCCGACTTGCTACGCACTACGTACTATGTATTTGCAAGAGGGCTGGCTGTCCACCGTCCTGCCCGGCTGTCGATCCTTGCTAACCGCGGTTACGCCGCGGTAAGCGTCGCATCTGGCGTATCTCCTCGCAGAAGTCCATAATGCAGTAACAGCACGGCACGTGAAGGTGCGGATCCCGCGCTGTGCGTACGTACGCGAGCAATGGTGTACCGATACTGCTCTGCCCATCTACGCCATCGCCATACGGTACTTGCTGTATACTCGCCACCCGTGGTTGTTCTCTCGCCTCCTTGTCACTGCCATGTTGTTTTGGTGGCCAACAAACTGGACCTCCGCAAGTTGCCCTGAGTATGACCTCAAGTGCGGACGCTTTTTGAGTAGGGAGTACCATTGTATTCTACAGGCGTACCGACAAATCATATCCTGCTATCGCCTTGTTGCGGGACAAAGACTCTGGGCAGTAGGCCAGAATTTTCGATGCCTCTGGATAAAAAGGGGTAGTAGACAAAATTGATTATCTGGCACTAATAGAGCATACAATGAAATGTGCTCCCCTCATGGGAGGAGGGAGACCGGGATCCCTTACGTACTATCTACATGACCATAGGTCCAAGAAATTGGATCTAACGACGGAAGCGGTGCTGGCATCCCAGCCACCACTGTCACACGACTACTGTAGGATCCAGTCTTGGTGTGGTAGAGCATGGTTCATTCGAACGCCATGGTCTGTGTTTATGGGCGTTCTAGTCTCGACAATAAAGATGGTAGACATTATCAGAAAACCGTTCCCAGCTGCTGGCTGTGACAACTGAAACGGGTGATCGCCAGGGCCCATCGCGTGGCTCTCTGGTAGCGGTTGTCTACTTCGGGAAAGATTAGAGAGAGATATTCACTACTAACAAAACGATCGGGACGGGGGCTCGGTGTGGCTGTGAGATCGATCAACCACTGCTGGGACCCTACACGGAACTTAAGTATTACCTACACGAGATGTTGTGGTCACCAAAGCAGATGTTCTAGAAGCCTTAGACAGGCACAACCGTGCACATCCCGATAAAGTTTTGTTGGGCCATTATTTGGTTCCGAGACCGTTCTCCCCATTTAAGTAACTATGCAGTTGGTCGAATCTACAATGTCGTATAATATAGCATAGGACCCTAACCGAACAAATAACGATATAGGTAGTACGTTACTGACTTGAAAACGTACTATAGGTAGTTTTTGACCAACATGTAACTGCGTTGGCAAAGGGTTTTAAAAATACGTGAAAGGACTGACTGCTCAACAGTATCGGGCACAATCTCTCTGGTTTCGATTTCCATTCAGCTGCTGTGTCAGATACCTAACTAAATAATAGTTTTCACATCTTAGTCTAGCAGCCGAACTCTCGATCATTGATGCCTTGTCAGGACTTTGTCCATTTGTTATATTCAAATATTTCTCTGTTGATTGTCCACAAGGTTATTTACATCCGTAGATAGTATACCTAGATTAAGAAAGGCCGCATTCAATTTAACATTCAAAGCCGCCAACACATTCTACGCCAGCAACGAGCCAACCTATATATAAGATAACCACGCCTTCTAGAATGCCAAAAAAACACTATACGGCATCGCCAAAACTTCTCTATGGGTAACAGGAATGGACAAGAGGTCAGGTAGACATCGTTGAACATTTATTTCTTCCCTTGCCGCGAAGATCTGCTCTATAATGAACCCAGAAGCCACCCAGTCGCCACATACCCTACAGTACGTAAACTCGATTACCTGCGGAAAGGGTTGAACATTGCTTTGTAATAACTGTGATTAAGCAACTTTATGGTCCGTCTAGAGTGTATACATGTCGATATGGATGGATACAGATAATATTGAGTTACTTAGGGAAGAGTGCAAATATCACAGCACCTCTGCATCTTCTTAATCAATTTCTACCCGCTCAAAATTCGGGTTTCGTGATATGCGCAGGTGAAGAGAAACAAGACTGTTACATGTAGTTACACAAGCTGAAGAAGCCGGCGCGCAACATGACGGGTAGTTGAATACGCTTACGCGAAGGTCCCAGACATAAGAGCCTAGAAAAAGGGCCGTGCCTAGCGAGGGAAGTAAGGGTATCCAGAGTATTAGAACCAAGCGAAATCCCCTCGCGAAAGGAGGGGTGGGGGCAGATGAGTAGATAATCGACAGGTCAACTTGACACTATAATACCCTAGGCTATTGCAGTTGAATAGAAGTATCTAACCCTAAGCCCTCATTTTCGGCCCTCGTTACACCAACACTAAAACGTGCACTTAACCTCCCATTGTAAACTTCCATCGTGGTACTCGCGTCCTCGCCGTAACCCCCAAGCGACCACAGACATGTAAACAAAACATCAGTATTGCCTCGAATGCAGACCGAACACCATGGCAAACGTACAAATAAAAGATTCAGCAAGGGCACGACCCTTGGAAAGCACGGCCGCCTTACTGTGCCATATCTCGTCGTCACGGCCCGGACGAGTGAAAGAGGGCAATGTCCACAGGATATTCACACTTAAAAGCCGGTACGGCATGCCGTGCCTAGTTCTGGCGCTTCCCATTCGCATCCGATGCCTCTGCAACGATTACGTGAAGTAGGTAGTTTTCAACCGGGCGGGAAGTTGGTGATCCCGGAGGTAAACGGTCCCGCGGCGCGGCCGGCTGCTTGGATAACTCCGTCCGCGTTTTGCTGACTTGCCTTGACTCATCGCCGCCGTATGCCATTCCCGCTTCTATTTCCGGGCGCCAAAGTGAGCATTCTCACTCGGGGCGAGCCATTACTCCTAGACTCAAGCGGCGATTGTTCCCGTCGGGGTCGAGCAACGTTGTTGGAGCCTGGTTTAGGGCTGACGTGGAAAACGGCACCGCACGGGAAATACTCAAAGAGAAGCTTGGTCTGACAATAGCAGTATCGCTGCCCCCCAGCAGCGAAGGTGTTAGGACTCCAAAAGTAGGAATAATCATAAGCACCGTAAGCTTGAGAATAATTAACAAGACCCAAAGGAGCCAACTCTGATAGTATAAGGACGGGCTTGCGTCCTCGCACCGAATAATACTATTAAGACCACAACTACTGTACATAAAACATCTAATAAACACACCACTATTGACCGCCTACCAGATTGCCATAAATGGAGGGCCGCTACAGAACAGCCCATGAGAATCCCAAAGGACCAGGCGATGCACGGCCGACAGCATTGCAGATCGTCAAAGACGAGCACCGGGAGGACGGGTCCCTGGCCGGAAAGGTGATCCTCATCACGGGGTGCTCGTCGGGGCTCGGCATCGAGACGGCGCGGGCGCTCAAGGCCACGGGCGCGACGCTGTACCTCACGGCGCGCAACCTGGAGAAGGCTAGAGCGGCGCTCGGGGACATCCTAGACGACGACGACGGCGACGGCCGAGTCCACCTGCTACGGCTCGACCTCGAGTCCCTCGCCAGCGTGCGCGCCTGCGCGGAGGAGTTCCTCGCGAGGAGCCGGACCCTCCACGTCCTGATCACGAACGCCGGGGTGAGACTCGTGCCCGAGGGCCGCACGGCGGACGGGTTCGAGGTCCACCTCGGCACGAACCACCTCGCGCACTTCCTCCTGTTTGAGCTGCTCAAGCCGACGCTGTTGCGCTCCTCCGAGCCCCAGTTCCACTCGCGCGTTGTCGCCGTCTCGTCGACGGCGCACCGGACGGCCCCGCTCAACCTGGACGACTTGAATTTCGAGGAGCGCAAGTACGATGGGGTCGCGGCGTACGGACAGAGCAAGCTCGCGAACGTGTAAGTGGCTGTTTCATCCCCAGGCCATTCCGTGTCCTGTCCTCTTTTTGGTCTGGCGGCTGATTTGAGTTGAATAGGTACATGGTGAACGAGATCGAGAGGCGGTATGGGCCGCAGGGTTTACATGGCTGGAGCTTGCATCCCGGGGGCATCCGTACGGGTCTACAGAGGCCAAATCTGCATGACATTTTCGTCTTTCTCAAAAATGGCCCCATCCATACCCTGATGTGAGTGAATGAAAGCCCGGTGACTCCGCCTCCCCGGTGCTGGAAGCCAGGCGAGAATAACATAACCCTTCCGTTGTCTAGCGTCACGCAGCTTTGCATGCGCTCAAAGCCAATTTTCACCCTGCCTAGAAAGGGAGATGCTGACATCCTCAAAGGTACATGAAGAATATCGAACAAGGCGCCGCCACGTCAGTGTGGGCAGCTGTAAGCCGTGATCTTGAGGGCAAGGGCGGTAGATATCTAGAGGATTGTCAAGTGAGCCAGGGATTCAGAGAAGGCTCGGACTCGGTGGGCCCTGGCCACGCTCCTTGGGCATACCACGAGGAGGAGGCGAAGAAACTATACGATAAGTCCTTGAGATTGGTCGGGCTTGAGCGATGATCGGCCTGAAGGATACCAATAGGCGATAACGCAAACCGAGGGGGGCGGCCACGATACCTTGGTGTTTTCGTGTGGTGAGTAATGTGTAATAGCTACCCAAATTAGCCAGTTCTATAGGTGAGATTAATTCGACCATCTCAACTCCGAGTCTTCCTCTTCTTCCTGTTGATGGTTTTGATATCTGGAGACCCATCGCATTCAACTTTGACTTGCTCGATGGCAGTAGTTGTTCTTCGTTTTCTCGTCCTGGGGAGTGATTCAACTTCTACTTCCTGTTTAACTTCAATGACAGTGTCGACTGATTTCGGACTTGTGGTTGCTTGCTCTGCAAATGACTTCAGGTTTGCTGTGAATAAAACTGACTGAGCCCAGCCAGCTTGGGGACCCCATATCTGACGAAAATGGTCACCCACGGAGTGGTACATGGCCTTTGAAAACGTCTTCGTCTTCGTCTTGCCAAAGCGATAATCACGCTGGGCTATTTGCCATACGTGTGTGTCGACTGGTACGGCCTCACTCCAACCAAGCCCCATCAGGCACACGCAGTCTGCAACTTTAGGCCCAACACCAGAGAGCAGAAGGAGTTCTTCATGAGCTTGTTTATATGTGATAGGTTCGTCCCTAGCCGGGACGAGAATTGGGGCCCATCCGGGGTTTTCCGGATTCGACAAGCTATCCAGCCATCCCTGCGGTTTCTCCAGAGAAACTATCCTGGCCGTTTGGACAATATACTTGGCTCGATATCCAAACCCAAGCTCTCTCAGGTGGGCTTCTACGTTCTTCCCGGCCAAGGCTTGAGGTGATGGAAAATCGTGGAAGGCTTCGTCGCCTATATATCCTATCAAGGGGCCATAATACAAGCAAAGCTTACGAACCTTGTCCAGGATTAGTATCTTGACCAAGCCATAAGGGAATTGCTCATACCATCTGCGAGATACGTGAGATGTGGTTATTGCTGCTGCAAATGAAAGCTACAAGGGTTTCCCAAGCGTCCTGACTGAGGATGCGAATACCGGTGAATTTTGGCGCTTTCTGTCTAAAGTTGGGATCCGACCCGGACCACTGGTCATATAGGGCAGTCAAATCGTATTTTAGGCTGAAATAGTGTCTGAGAAGAGCCTCTGTATCATCACCCTGGAGTATGTCTGTGACAGCAGTCTCCTTGGGCAACAGCACAGGCGTGGGTGAACTTGACCTGCTCCTCGGCCAAGTTACCTTGTAATGCAGGCATGATTCATCTTGCTTCAAGGAAAGCAGCCGGCCGTGCAGCACACAGTTCCTACAAATAGCCTATTAGAAAAAGAAGCCCGACCACCAAGACGATAGCTGACAAGATCGAACGACTTGCCACTCATCATTAATTTTCTGCCACCGAAAGGATTGTCCGCAACGAAGGGTAGTGTCAATACAGAGTTCAGTTAAACTGACGGGTAGCTTGCGCCATTCAGACACGCGGAGTGGCAGTGGCGGCATGGTAGAGAGGTAGGAAGGGGGTGAAGACGAGTGAAGACGAGTTACTGTATGTCGCTGTCATTAACAAGAAGGTGAGGTGAGCAAATTGCCAGGCGACATTGATTGATAACCTACCTACCTCTAGGTAAGCACCCCTAGCTGAGGCTGGAAGGACCCCAAAGGGGCAAGTGGCGCTAACGCTTGGTTAGCTTAGTACAGGTATCTGTCAAGCCACTTAAACAGAGCCTACCTACCTAAGATACCTACCTACCTACCTACCTACCTAAAAGTAGCCAGCTAGCTGAAGTAAGGCACCTACCCCATCACCTTAGGGCCAAGATAGGCCTGCTAAGGTACCCCCTACCTCTTAGACTGAGAGTTCTCCATCCAACCAAAATTTCTAACTTCTCCAGCCTCGCGGTCGATCAACTAACGCGCGGCTCTACCAGGAGCTCTGCATTCCTATTCCTCCAAGTCTCTCGCCAAACAGCTCTTGGCGCCTCGTCACATATCACATCCACATCGACCAGAGCACTTGCATTGTTATTATAGCGCCACGCACGACTCTCGAGACCCGACCATAGCTGTTGCCATGAACGCGGACAGCTACTCCACGCGAGGTGAGTTCATCCAGCCTTTCAATCGCGCTTAATTAGACCCATTATCACAGCGCTGGTGTTGTTGATTGGCTGGCTGACCCGTTGTAGATGGCCGTCTAGGCGCATCTCGTGACTATTCATCTCGCGATGATCGACGGGATCGAGGCGACCGTGGTGATCGACGTGACCGAAGACGCAGCAGATCGCCCCGACGCTCCCACCGCGACGAAGATGCCTATGCCTCCAGTCGAAGCCACCGAGACCGTGAGCGCGAAGACCGATATGGTGGTGCCGGTCGCGATCGTAGAGACCGGGAATGGGACCGCGATCGGGGCGCTCGACGAGAACATCGCCGTGATGAAGGCGCGCGGCCGCCTCGTCGGGACCGTGACGCATACGGAGGAGACGATCGCCGTGGTGGCGGTGACCGACGAGACCGTGGGGGCAGAGACCGTGATGAGGACCTGTTTGCACAAAATCGCCGTGGCCGTAGTGCCTCGCCCCCCAAAAAGCGCGAGCCCACACCAGATTTGACCGATGTTGTCCCTGTCCTTGAGCGGAAGCGCCGTATGACACAGTGGGATATCAAACCCCCGGGTTACGAAAATGTCACAGCTGAGCAAGCAAAACTATCGGGCATGTTCCCGCTACCGGGTGCACCCCGACAGCAACCCATGGATCCCACGAGGCTGCAGGCCTTTATGAATCACCCAGGCGGTGCCGTGAACAGCGCAGCGCTGAAACCAGGCAACTCGCGACAGAGCAAGAGATTATTGGTTTCCAATCTCCCGCCAGGCACCACCGAAGAGAGCATCACCAGCTTCTTCAACCTTCAGCTAAACGGCCTCAATGTGGTCGAGAGTACCGATCCTTGTGTCCTATGTCAGGTCTCGAAGGACCACTCCTTTGCCCTCCTTGAGTTCAGACATTCATCAGAGGCTACAGTGGCCCTAGCCTTGGACGGCATATCAATGGAAGCAGATGATGCTATGAACGGGGCGGCGTCTGCTGGACTTCAGATAAAACGACCTAAGGATTACATTGTCCCCGCGGTACCTGAAGATACACCTTATGAGCCCGGGGTGGTATCAAAAGTTGTGGTCGACACACCCAACAAGCTCAGCGTTTCAAATATTCCCCCGTACCTTGCAGATGAGCAAGTCGTTGAGCTTCTCGTGGCATTTGGAGAGCTCAAAGCGTTCATCCTCGTAAAAGACAGCAGTACAGAAGAGTCTCGCGTAAGTCAATGTCTTCTCAATTGAATGCCGTGGTGGTTCTCCGAACTAACAATTGCTAGGGCATTGCATTTTGCGAATTCGTCGATCCAGCTATTACAGATATCGCAGTACAAGGCCTTAATGGCATGGTCATCGGCGAAAAGAACCTCAAGGTTCAGAAGGCTAGCATTGGTATCACGCAGGTGTCTGGTGTCGAAATGGGCGTTAATGCCATGTCTATGCTTGCGGGCACTACCGCATCGAGCGACGCAGAGATGAGTCGCGTAGTGCAGCTGCTCAACATGGTAACACCAGAGGAGTTGCTAGATAATGATGATTATGAAGGTCAGTTCCGAACATTATCCCGCAGGCTGATACTTAGCTGACCAATCAGAAATATGCGAGGATGTGGAAGGAGAGTGTGCGAAATATGGCAACGTGGTGGCAATGAAGGTGCCGAGGCCCATTGGGGGTAGCCGGCAATCCGCAGGCGTTGGTAAAATATATGTTAAGTATGACACTACGGACTCAGCCAAAAAGGCGCTTGAGGCATTGGCGGGCAGGAAATTCGCCGACAGGACGGTCGTTACGACGTATTTTCCCGAGGTAAGTTCTCAATGTCTACGACTCATAACAACCCCTTAACAAGTTCCTAGGAAAATTTCGAGGTCGGGGCGTGGTAAAGAGTTCCCAAGCGGCTCCATATATGGGGCGCGTTGGATTTGCAACTCAAACAACTCAACCGTCTGCGACAAAGGTAGTGGTGAGAGCGAGGCGAGCATGGTCTTGTCTTTTAGCATGGCTATGCGTGTATTCGTACAATAACGGAAGACCAAGACTGGGTTCGTAAGGCTCATGGAGTCACTGTCAATTTATTAAAACACAAGCTATCTAGGACGTCTTTTAACCCTGAGATGTTCAAGATATATGCGGTCCCTGTTGATTAGAAATAGGTAACATCGTAAATTGCTACACATAATGAGCCATGCGTTCTTATTCCCTTCTGTCGTGGGGCAGTGCCCAAGTAGATCGCGGCTCCAACGTCGATTCATAACTTAGCCCTATAATGCTCACGTTAACTGATGAAATTTGGAGGTAGTCAAGTTATATAGGCTGCAAGGAAATGTCGAAAATGACAGTGTTATTACGTCAATCTTGCATAAGCAGCGTTGAGGCTAGCTAGCCGTTTTATTGGTTGGCGATTCTTTAAACACAAACATGGCCCAAGTTCTCCGTAGTTCACCACGTTCTTTTCATCAACGGCGTCATTAAACAAACTACTCGGCATAGATCTTCCAGCTGGCTCTCGAGGTGAACATGTCTGCATAGAGGCTCTCGAGCCGTAGCTAACCCGAAGTAGGACTGTGGCACTATGGGCAGACAATCATTGACGGAGAGCTTGCTATCTGACTCTGAGATAGCCGACCTCTACCAGCGGGCGACCCAGTCACCGTTCCTTCGCTCAGGCGGTCGGGGTCGCCTCTCTCGTGAGGCCCTCAGCCAGTGGCTCTCGCAAGACAGATTGTATGCGCAAGCATACGTCCGGTTCATCGGTGGTTTGATTTCTCGCGTCAAATTCCCCGTCAACTTTGACGGAACGAGCGCGAGCGCGAGCCTACAATGGCGAGTCCTCGCCCTGCTGCAGGACTGCTTATCCGGCATCATGCGAGAGCTGCAATTCTTCGAGGAGACGGCAGGCAGCTACAATCTCGACTTGGCTGCCGCTGGCCCCGGCGAACACGACTTCAGCCCCAACGCGATAACCAAGGGCTACATCGAGCTATTTGACTCCTTTGCCGCCTGTCCCCGGGAAGAGTTGTCCAGGACTCTGTTTGATGGCCTCATCGTCCTCTGGGCAACGGAAAGGGCGTACTTCGCCGCCTGGAGCTATGCGGCCTCGCATATCTCCTCTCAGAGTACGGGCTTCGAGGGAGACATGGACGGCGGCGCGCTGCGCGGACGGTTCATCCCTAACTGGACCTCGCAGGCCTTCCAAGACTTTGTCAAGGAGATTCAGGAGTGCACGGACGCATATGCGGAGAACCTAACAGGAGAGGATAACGCTGATGCTAGATTTGTGACTGCTGCGGCTATGGTGAAGAAGGTGTTTGTCCTCGAGGAGGGTTTTTGGCCCGTGGTTGCCGAGGAAGATTAACTCTCCTCTCTCTGCTCCTCTCCCCAACCCCCGTCTCTCTTCTCGATTCCCCTTTCTCTTCCTTGCGAATACCCCTTCCATATGCAATGACTCCGAATATAGCGCTTAGCGATGCTAAAACTATGTGAAGGTTCTGCTGCGTACCTGTCTTTGTGTAAATTATTGCTGCACCTGTAAAAGCAGGGACAAGGCGTTTATATGTAAAACTACAGAATTATTCAAGGTACACAGACCGTCTGGCAACCCCTTTGTAGTAAAACACAAGCCACGACAGCAAAACAGTTATTTTTCTTCATTTGTATAAATGAAGCACTGACGCGATATCTTATCCGTATAATCTACTTACTCTAGTACACACAACCTATCAACATCAGAATGGCATCTCACGATATCCAGTCTCTTTATGAGATAGCGGACAATATCGAATCAGCTAACCGGCCGAGATCTAGACTAGATGCAAGGACGTTACTCCGACTAGTCGAGAACGAAGCACTGGCTTTCCGAAACCCATCGTCGAACAGGCTAAAAGAACTGGTCGATTGGTACCGCATCGCCCAAGACCTGGCCTCTAGTCATCCTGGCTCAGAGCGGATGGAGCAGGCAATCGTGCAATTCTTCCTTCGGCTCGATCTTTGCTTCTTCTTCGGGACCCTGTCGAGACAAGTACCAACAAGTATGGGGCGGCTACAACTCGTGAACCTTATAATTAAGGACGAGATTAAACAGGCCGGCATACCGGGTTTCGAAAAGAGGGGAACCTGGGATCCTGATGGTCGTGTGATATGGCTATGGTTGAGGGGAATAGACGGCGACACCATGAGGCATTATAGCCGTGATATGGCGTCGAACTTGCATACAATTATGCATGAAGCCATCCACGCCTTTTTAGGGTTATTCGCAGACGAGGACCATCCCTTGCATGACGAGCAAGTCATGGCGGCCAAGGGGCACGGGCCAGTTTTCTGCGAGATGCTTCGACTTATCGGGGATGAGATCGAGGACCTGACACACTCGCGCCGATGGAGAGAGGCCCGCCGTACGAGTCACTATCCCACTGAGGACGAGCGCCGTTCTGGCTCTAGAAGACATGGGCGTCATTCTGGCTCTCGCCGTGACGATTATTCACCAGGATACGGGCCGGAAGATTTTGGACCGCCAGGTCGTGGTTATCCAGACGATTTCGGACCGCCGGGTCGTGGCTTTCCGGACGATTTCGGACCTCGCCGTCGTGGACCACCGGGTCGTGGCTTTCCAGATGATTTTCCACCCCCCCGTCGTGGGCCCCCTGGTCGTGGCTTTCCCGATGATTTCGGACCTCCTGGTCGTGGCTTTCCAGACGATTTTGGTCACCCGGGTCGTGACTTTCCAGACGATTTCGGACCTCCTGGTCGTGACTTTCCAGACGATTTCGGGCCTCCCCGTCGTGGGCCCCCGGGTCGTGGCTTTCCAGGCGATTTCGGACCCCCGGGCCATGGCTTTTCAGGCGATTTTCCGCCCCCCCGTCGTGGACCGCCGGGTCGTGGCTTCCCTGGGCCGGGAGGTCTCCCACCCGGCTTCCCATATTGATACCATGACTTACATGGCTTACATGTTATAACTCTCACTACGTAACTAGACTAACAGATGGAAATAGCAATGTGTATTAACTAACACACAAAAATGACACTTTGCCACCTGTTAAAATAATATACGAATTGATATAAATAACTACCTATTTTTTGCGTTAAAAACTGTGTTATGCAAGTCTGTTCCCATTTTGATTCAACATGGTAAACCCTAAGCAAGTACGGAGTATCTTGGGTGGTATTAAATGTGCCGAGGTACACCTGGACAGGGCTGGGTACTTAGGTACCTACAGATTCAAAAACGGCCCCGCTAAATTGGAATGCCCCACAAAAAGACGTTGTCAGGGTAACACTAAGTGATAAGACGAGACCAAAACAGTCAACAATCAATCTAAACCAATTCATGCAAACCTGCTCCACCCTCTTCTTTCATTCTACAAGTACCACTTACCACTTACACCTTACACTACACTTCAAATCTCCCTACCTAGCCGTCCAGTACAGACCGACTGCAAATCTGTGCGCAACATGGCTGCGGGCGATTTGATCGACTTCGACGTGATCGAAGGTCAGAAAGAAAACATCCAGTCTTTACCAGGTGGCCGGTCAGCCAAGAAGCTTGCCGAGGTCTTCTCGCCTTCGCCGCTACACAAGCTGTCAACACCGACGCCGTCCGACACCAAAAACATCAACGACTGCATCCGGGCCGAGTATGAGGCTGAGGTAACCGCCTTGTCCGAGTCTGACGACCCCCTCGATGTCTTCGACAGATATGTCCGGTGGACTTTCGATGCCTATCCATCGGCCCAGGCGACACCCCAATCTCAACTCCACACACTCCTAGAGCGCGCCACCAAGGCATTTATAGGGTCGGCGCAATACCGGAACGACCCCCGATATCTAAAGCTGTGGCTTCATTACATCCACTTCTTCTCCGACTCTCCCAGGGAAACCTTCGTCTTCCTCTCTCGCCACGGCATCGGCGAGAGTCTGGCCCTATTCTACGAGGAGTATGCCGCTTGGCTCGAAGGCGCTGGCCGGTGGAGTCAGGCCGAGGAGGTTTACAAGCTCGGCATTGAGCGAGAAGCGCGACCCGCGCAACGTCTAATTCGCAAGTTTGGCGAGTTCGAGAAGCGACGCGCCCACCAACCAGACACCACAGACGAGCCGTCATCTCCCGCCTTGCCTAGCGTGAGGCCGGTCCTGGCTGCCAAGATCGATCCTTTCGTCGCACCAGCTCACCCGGCGGATCCTCAAGCTCCCAGGCCCAACACGGGCGTCGGCGGCCAGTCCTCGAAACCTAACAAGTCAAAACTCGCCATTTTCTCGGATGCAAGCTCGACACAGCCAGCAATATCGACGCCGACGGAGGGCGCTAAGGGATGGGGTACGATAGGATCTCTTGCTGATCGCAAGAAGGAGAACGTGATGGAGGCCAAACCCTGGGCGGGAGAGACTTTACAGACAAGCGTGAAGAAGAGTAGCGCACCGAAGATGGCGGTATTCAGGGATCCGGTAAGCTGATACACTCTTATCTCACCCGGCGACGGCCGATTGTTGATGATCCTAGGACTAATTGTTGGCGGTTGCGCGTTTGTGTACTTCAGTCATTGGCCAGAATAGCAGAGTCTCATATTATCATTGCTCCCTCAAAACACCAAGTGATTGTCAATCCTCAGAATGGTAAAAGAGAACGCATCTACGTTAATCTCGAAGCCGTGTACCCTTATCCCGAGGAGCCGGGGACAGAGTTAAGCTTTGAGGAGCTCTGGGCAGCCAGCCGAGGCTGGCTCGATGCTTGCTGGGATAGCGAGAGCCTAGTCGATTATCAGCATGAAGCAGTAGATGAGAACACTCCGCCGGTCGAGGTCCTTAGTAGAGGAATCGACCAAAAATTAGTAATACACAGAGACACTATAGGGCTGGACGAAAACGGGGAGCTAAAAAACGATCACCACCCTAAACAGCCTAAGGGTAGGAAGAAGAAGGTAATGGAAGTCAACGAGACCCAAATCAGTACGTGCTCATGCTTCAGTTTATAGTTGTTTGTTACCCTTGTACCTACGACATCTCCTACTCCACGACCCCCATTCCATTCTCCTTCCCTTCTGCTACTCTAGCTACTAATCACCTTCACGTTTACAGTCAAGGCGAATCTAGATTCGCCATCGAAGCCCAAGATCAAGAAGAAAAGAGCTGCAACATCTGAACCTACCATGACGATGCACACGAAGGCCGCCACAGACGAAATCTACGACATCTTCAATGCACCTCTGAAGCCAACTGACGAGGATGATGAAAGCGAGGACGAAGAGTACCTGACAGATGGTGACTACACCAGTGGTGGAGAGAGCACCTGCACTACGCGACAGATCGCTATAAGTGAGGCTGGTGATGAAGAGGCTGCAGATGATGAGATTGCAGATGACAGAAGTGTGAGCGAGTGGTCGGACTTTACCGCTCAAAAACATATACCAGTAATTGATGCCGAGAATGAGTTCGCACGCGACCAAGATGGCGAAAGCGAGGTGTCAGACCTGGCTGATCCTAATGACGTGGATCAATACAGCAACGGAGGTGACGGTGATTTCCCTCCCACACCTGAAGACTCTCCCCCCAGAACTCGATTCATTCCGATACCCCCAGAGGATTACGAACCACCTACACGCCCGTATAGGGACCCGGCGGAGGTGGCTAACAATCGCCTGCCGTTTATGACACCTATCACGGAGCGCACAGAGACCTCAGTGGGCATGTATACGGAAACCAAACCAAACTACTACACAAAGACGCCTTGCAAGATAGACACGCAACGGTTGGACACCACGACCGAGGAGGAAGAAGACGACGAAGATTTCGAGCCTCTCAGCAGTCCATTGAGAGAGGTCTCAAACGATATGCGTTCACCGGTAAAGCTGGCTCAGCCTCAACTGTCCAAGCCCAGAGACGAACCCAGAGCACCTGCCACCTCGGTAGTACCCAAGGGACCCATCATCAAAGAGGCTCAATGTAATCCTGTCGACATCAGCGTCAGGGAGGAGATTCTTGCCAAGATGCATCCACCCCTAAGCTCATATGCCGGCTTCTACGATCACCGCAACGAGAGAAGCGATCGTGGCCCCGAAATCCGCAGGTATGCCAAGGCAGTGGCTAAGAATGGCAAGAGCAACAATGACAAGACCGGTCCTATCTATAATCCGGCGGTTCTAGAGTTCCCGGAGCTCTTCTGCGAATACACAGTGAAGCGGGAGCTCGGGTCCGGAGCCTTCGCGCCTGTATATCTCGTCGAGAACTCGTCGCCCGAGGAGGAGGAAGAGGAAGGCGTCGTCGAGATGGGCAAGGGCGTCTTCGCAACCCGACGGCGGGCGCCCCTCGAGGCGCTCAAGATGGAACAGCCGCCCACGGCCTGGGAGTTCTTCATAATGCGTCTCGCGGCGGACCGTCTGGGCCCCCAGCACCGCGCCACCGCCTCCATCTCGGCCGCGCACGAGCTGCACCTCTACCAAGACGAGTGCTTCCTGGTGCTGCCCTTCCACCCCCACCCCACGCTGCTCTCCGTCGTCAACTTCTTCCGCGAGCAGCCGTCGGGCGTCATGGACGAGCCGCTCGCCATGTTCTTCACGATCGAGCTGCTGCGCACGGTCGAGGCGCTGCACGCGAAGCACATCTTGCACGGCGACCTCAAGGTGGACAACTGCATGCTGCGGCTCGACGACGGCGGGCCCGCGCCGCAGCAGGCGCCGCTCTCGAGCCAGTGGCGCGCGGACGGCGCGGGCGGCTGGGCAGGGCGCGGCGTGACGCTGATCGACTTCGGCCGGGGCATCGACATGCGCGCCTTCGACCGGGACGCGCAGTTCGTGGCGGACTGGAAGACGACCAAGGAGGACTGCGCCGAGGTGCGCGAGGGCCGGCCCTGGACCTGGCAGATCGACTACCACGGGCTCGCGGGCGTCGTGCACTGCCTGCTCTTCGGCCGCTACATCGACACGGTGCGCGCCGACGCGGGCGGCCTCGGCCTCGGCACCGCCGCCGGCCGCCGCTACCGCGTCCGCGAGTCCCTCAAGCGCTACTGGCAGACGGACCTCTGGGCCGACTGCTTCGACCTCCTGCTCAACCCGGGCGCCCACGTCGCCGCCGAGCCCGACGCCCGCCTGCCTGTCGCCCGCGGCCTCCGCGCCGTCCGCGAGCGCATGGAGGCCTGGCTCGAGGTCAACTGCGAGAAGGGCATCGGGCTGCGCGCCATGATGAACCGCGTGGAGAGTTGGGCGCGGAGTAAGAAGCACTAGGGGTGCCGCGCGACCTGACGCTCGGTCCGGGGTGTTGCGTGGTGGTTTGTTTTGTCTGTATATCTGAGGAGCTGGGAAAATTCGGGACGCGGGGATCGAGGTGTGTTGGGGAGGTGGATGTTGAGCTTTGGCTAGGAAGCCGATCAGGGCAACCTCGTTGCCGGTGATTATGAGGATGATGAGAGACGAGCAACACATTTGACTTGGCGTTGGTGGCAAGAGACAAAGACTTTTCTATTTGAGATATCCACTACAAAGTTCTCCTAATCCGAACATCATTAATCCTAATCCTTATACCGTTATCTTGGGCGGGACGGGTCCTCTCTCCCATTGACAATTGACTTGAGTGACACATGTGTTCGGAAATCTGGCAAAAGCCGTTTTGTAAGTATCCCTATTGACTTCGCCCCAGGCGCCATGCTATTCACCAAATCCCAGACTAATTTCCCAAACTACGATTGTACGTTACAAGAGAGGAGTCTCGTCCCACAGACGAGGCCTATTACTACAATTCCTTTTGTTTTTGGTAAAGACGAGTCAAGTCGCGTCCATCCGAGCGTGGCTTATTCAGAGCCATCATCAGAATCTTCATCGGCCTTCTTCTTCTTCTTTCCCCTCGGCTTCGCGCTCGCCTTCTTCGCATCCTTGGTACTCTTACGATCGACCTGATCTTGGATCTTGGCTCGCTCGCCCGCTCCCTGCGCCTGCAGTTTCTCCTCCAGAGCGGTGAACTCCGCCGATGCAGCGTCCATGCCGATAAGGCGCTCGAGCAACTTGATCTCGTCCGCCCAGACTTGCTTGTCCTCGATGGTCTTACCGTCGGGCCCGGGCCGGTCGATGGGCGTCTCGAGGACCATGGGCAGACCGGCAAGGGAGTCGTAGTTCACGACATTGTGAAAGGCGCGTAGGCCGAGGAATCCCGTTCCGATGTTGGCGTGCAGATCGCGGTGAGAGGCGATGGGCGCCTTGCTATCATTGAGGTGCAGTGCGCGCAGGTAGGAGGCGCCGACCACCTCGTCGAACTTCGACATGGTGGTGGCAAAGGCCTCGGGCGAGCGTAGGTCGTAGCCTGCTGCGAAGGCGTGGCACGTGTCAATGCACACGCCGACGCGGCTCTTGTCGTCTACGAGCGCAATGATGTCGCGCAGATCCTCAAATGTCGAGCCGATGACGTTGCCTTGGCCCGCCATGTTCTCGAGGACCGTGACCACTTTGCTCGTCGCCTTGTGTGCCTTGTTGAGCTGCGCCGCGATGCGTCCGATCGCGGCATCGCGAGCGTCTCCATTCGTGTTGCCCGGGTGGAAGTTGTACAGACTGATTCCAAGCGACTCGCACCGCTGCAGGTCGTCGAGAAACGCACCATACGCCTGGGCCGCCTTATCCTTCTCAGCCTGGGCTAGGTTTACCAGATAGGAGCCGTGGGGTAAGCAGTGTCGATGGACCTCGAACTTGTGCGTCTTGGAGAGGCTCCGGAACCCATCTAGCGCTTCGGGGGCGATGGGAGGGTTCGCCCACTTGCGCTGCGATTTGAGAAAAAGGGCAAAAGCGTTCGCGCCGATATGTACGGTGTTCGTGATGGAATTATGTACGCCTGTTACCCCCCAAAGTTAAGACGTGGTTCACGGCCGCGTAGACAGAAGAAATAGGGATGCCGGGTTCGCATACCACCTGCACTGCTGACATGGGCGCCAATGTACATGGCCTTCTTCAGGGAAGCAATGGCGGTGCGCTCGGCGAGGGGCATCGTGTCCTCGGGTTTGGCCTTTGCTTTGGTTGCCCTCCGCTTCTTGGGTGCGGCGGATTTGGATTCTTCGGCAGCCGAATCGTCCGCTTCCGCCTTCTTCTTCTTCGCGGCGGCCTTCCGTTTCTTTGCCGGTCTGGGCTCTTCCTCTTCCTCTTCCTCGGATGGAAAATCAGGCTCCGGGCTCGTTTCGACCACCCTGCGCTTGGCAGCCCGAGCCTTGGACTCGACTACCGACACGCCGTCGGCTTTGGCCGCAGTGACTTTAGTTGTTACAGTCTCTAGGGCGGCTCCCTTTGCTTTCCGAGGAAGCTGACGAGGAGGCATTTTGACTTTTTGTGTGGTGCGATGAGAGCCTGTGAGCGACGACTCTTCAGCATAGGATAAGTTGAAGGTGTGAGACAGACAGGGATCAATCAACGTCCAGCAGGTGCGATAAGATAAGAACGGACACTCCAACGCGTCACGGCGCGGTCCTGGAGGGAACGAACTCACGTGACCCCGCTCTGCCGTTCCCCAAGTGATATAAATACCTTAAGTGCCTAGGTTAGGTACCTAATAACCTCCTCATGAAAATATTGAACTAAAAATCTATCTGTACGGCTACAGCAATGTACAAGTCGGAAAATATGCCAAATAGGAAATGGTGGATATGATGCCTTTACAGATGGCGTTTACCTTCATTTTATCCAGTCGTTCCCCCATTCCTCAACCCGTTACTATAGTCTAATGGTGCTCTTTGCGTTTTAATGGCAAAAAATAGACCAAGAGAGGTAAGGTGCAGTTAATGAGTACTTCTTTTATTTTAATCAGGGACTAGGCAGCTCCAGCGTTGGATCGGTCTGGACCATTACGCAAAGACAGTGTGTCTGAATATCTGGAACATATTCATCCATACTCAGCCGGCTAGATTACATTTCTTGTGAGGCAGACATCTCCCCCAGTGTGTTGAACACCGAACAGAGCAGACGGATACTTGCCTGTCTGGTCAGCTGGAGCGGAATTGTGGCGTATCTGTCATAGCTTAGTAACTCCAAGATCTGGTCAAACGCGTGGGTGTCGAGCGCCCTTAAAACTGCACAAGGCCGAAAATGGACAACTACGTAGAGCTTGGTGGTTGTGATATGTCGACAGTTTCAATAACATAACCACATAGATACTCGTAAAGGATGTAGGCTATCACAGCCGCCGAATCCATCGTTATTCCCGTATCACATCCTTTCCAGGCCCCGCAGCTACAGGAAACAATGGTCAGTTTGTCGAGATTGCTGCGCTGAACCCACACGAGGATGGATTTGCCGCATGTAACAATGTTCATAAGACCATGCAAACTTATCAGCCGATAACATCAGTTTGTATGTTGTTGTATGAGGCAGGTAAACACTTGGAGGCTTATCCGGCACATGTTCCATACCTACTATGGCACTCGGCCGGGTACCTAGATACGTATACTTATGTTAGTGTGCTAGTTAGAGAGTTGTTGCTACGTAAGACATGGTTTGCTACAAAGTATGTAGTATGCGAGTTTGGCTCTGGGTGTCTCTACGAGCTACGTGTACCAACTTCACTAGGTAGGTAGGTGCTGTAGTCACTCTAAGTGGCTGCAAGCCGCAAAACGCGGCAAGGACTTATTTTCAAATAGGTAGGATGCCAAACATGCACCCGGTTAGCAGGTAGTGTCTGACCCGGGAACGGCCTGGAAGCAGTCGAATTTGCTCACGCGACCACTTGCGGAATGCGGACAAGTTTCATTGTCAGAAGCGGCGCCAAGCCCCCCGGGTAGGCTCGAGGCGCCTTTCTTGGCTCACACTTTGCTGCGCGACAAGCCGACAAGCGAAGGCCAAGCGAGCCGAGAGGGCTGCCACTGGAGAGTCAAGACGTGACAAGCTCAGGGCCCAAGACGTTACTACATAGTACCAAGGAGATACCCCTCGCCAGGGGCCCCGCCAAGCACCCCACCTCCCCAGCACTGTGGACGCCGCGTGCAGGGTTCCAGAGCTTAACAGCACAGGCTGTGGCCAATGACAGTGCGGGATCTACTTGAGCCTCCGCCGGGCTTCCTGTCTTCGGGCCCTCTTTGTTGCCACTTTAAGAATTTGTGTGATGGCTGCACCCGGACCCCTGTGCAGCGATCTCGCGCCAATGCTCTAGCTCCCGGCAAATCAACAGAGCCAAAGTCGAAACGTGCTCGTTGTGAGAGATGTGATTGGCGCGCGAGGCCCGACAAGAAACCTCCAACGTGGACCTGGAAACACACCCGACTAGCACAAACGGCCGACCAGTCCTGGTACCTCGCGCGCGCGCCGGAGTCGAGCATTGCCCGTTCGGTCATGAACCATGAACCAAGGGCGAACACCGCAACCGACGCATGCCGTCACCGCCCATGCATCATCCGAGGCGTCCAACGGGGCCTCGTCTGCAACTGCCATCGTCGCCCTCCCACGACGCAGACTCGTGGCTGGAATAGTTACCTTGTTATGTTATGTCATGTACAAGTAAAGCAAGTAAGTAAGAACCGCAGCACTACCTAGTCGCTGCTGGCCCGAAGAGTCAGTAGCTCCGTCATTAGCATCTAGATCAGTCGAGTGTGGTCCCCGTATTATGGAACCCGTGGAGTAGCAGAAACCGAGCCCCCCCACTGCCTCCCTCCTCTGTCAACATCATACGGCACGCACATCTTTTTTTTTTTGCCGTTAGTCTATGGGAGCCCCGGCCAGCACGGCTGCTCACCCAGCCATCTTCCAGAAGTTGCCAGGGAAAGCCCGACGAAAACCACCAGGTGCTGCTTTAGGTTCCGCCCCGACGCAACTCACATGATACTACTAGGTAGGTACTTGGAAGTATGTGCTATCAGCCAGTTATGTAAGAGGCTTTTCTCGTACCACCGTCAAAATACCTAACCTACTACCCTTGCGTACCTTACGTACCTCCCATGGTACGTAACGAACCTATAATAGTGGGAACTGTTGTCTGGGTTCTTCAAATTGTAAACCTTCCCGGCCCTGGGATTCTCTTTCGCCACGAGATCCGTTCCTCTTAACCGCGGCCCCTTGCGCCATTGCTCGATTCCTCTCTTCCATTTCTATTCTCCCTCTACGTAGTCCATACTCCGTCACACTGCACCGGCACGCCTTCACGTACATTTCCTACGCGCTCTCCCCTCAGGAGAGCACGTGCCCATAAGTCGCTGTCGACGCTCAAACGGCAAAACGCGACATCGCTTTCCTTCTGTTAGGCATCTTGCCTAATAGTGCTCCCTTTCCACCATGGCTCGTTTTCTTCGCAGCCATCACGAACACGACCCCCCCATCGGAGAACTCCCCGTCCCTCATGGACCTGAAACCGGCCGTGAACATCTACACTATCCCCGCCGCGCCTCCACAAACTATGCCACCGATTATGAGAGGCAGATTTTCTCACATCTGCTCCGCCCCGATGACTTGTACACCCCCGAGGGCGTTTACTGGGCTGACCTGCCCTTGAGGCAGCGCTTCACCTTCGTCAATAGTGTCAGCTCACAGGAAACCAAGTCGGAGCTTTCGACGATATGGTCCATGCTGAAAAAGGACCCCTTGAGCCCTTTCTCTTGGTACATCCGGAATTCCGTCCTGCCTGGTGCCGGCTTGCTTTTGGAAGGCTACGTCCTGTTTTCGATAGGCAACCTTGAACCATTATTCGCTGATGTTTGGAATAATTGCTGGGGCACCCACACCGTCTGTGAAAAGAACTGGGTGGCTTCAGTAACCTATCTTGAGATTATTGGTATCATGTTTGGGCAAACTGGCGTTGGGGTATGTCTTTCACCCCCTTAATCCTTTGGGAAATAATGCTAACAATTTATTCAGATTATTGGTGACTGGATTGGGCGGAGATTTGGTCTAATACAAGACGCCGTAATCATGTTCCTTGGTCTGCTTTTACTCACCGGTTCCTGGGGCGTTACGCTACAAGGCTGGGTAATCCTATATGCATTTTCTCTATTCTTCTACGGTATGTCTTGGCTATCTTTCGTCCTTCTCAAGCAACTCGCTTACAGTACTTAGGCATCGGAGTTGGCGGCGAGTATCCCATCACCGCAACATCATCCATGGAGAACGCCGTGTCGGCCGGGAGACTGTCAACTCGGGACGACCGACTTCACCGAGGCCGCAAGGTCACGTTAGCTTTTTTGATGCAAGGCTGGGGCCAGTTCTTCAACCAGATCGTACTGACCATACTCCTGGTCATCTTCAACCGAGGCACCGGTGGCGAGCCGCCATATAGCCAATTCGCGGCCCAGTACACCTTTCGAATCTCATTCGCCCTTCCTGCGATTGGCACCTTGTGGCTCGTTTATTACCGTACCTTCAAGATGAAGCATGCTTCCAAACATTTGGACGCGGCCAAGAAGAAGGCCAACGTTACCGGATACGATGTGAAATCTCTCAAGATCACCTTTAGCAACTTCGGCGGCCGGCTGTTCGCCACTGCAGCTGGCTGGTTCTTCAACGATGTTTTCTTCTACGGAAACAAGCTGTTCCAGAGTAAGTCGGCAGAAGCCCCAGGAAGCACTAGGGCGCATTGTATTAACATGGGATCTAGGTCAATTCATTCGTGTCATATCCGACAACCCGAAATCGCTTCTTACGACTTGGAACTGGAACTTGGTCAACGTCGTTGTTTCATTGGCTGGTTACTATGCTGCGGCGTTATTGATCGACTATAAGCTGTACGGCAGGAAAAACATGCAGCAGATCGGGTTCTTCGTCTGCTTCCTTGCCTTCGTCATCCCCGCCTTCAACTACGAATACTTCACAAGCCCGGCCGGGATTCACAGCTTCCAGGCCCTTTACTTTCTGTCGTCCTTCTTCAACCAATTCGGACCCAACTCAGTTAGTTTCCTGGTCGCTGGTGAAGTCTACCCGACGCAGGTCCGCGCTAGTGCACACGGCTTTTCAGCCATGATCGGCAAGGCGGGGGCTCTATTGGCCTCGGTACTGTACAACTACATTGACAACCCAACCAAGTTCCTCGTTGTGCCTTGGTTCGGTCTCGCTGGCATGCTCGTGACCTTTGTCTGGCTCCCGGACACCACCGGACTCGATCTCAAGGAGCAGGAACGGCGATGGCAGTATATCCTGGAGGGACGGCCCGAAGAATACCATGGCATCGCCATTCATCCCCAGCATCTCTCGCTGTGGGAGCGATGGATGGGCGATGGCAAGAGCTACCATCCGGATCTGGACATGAAGGCCAAGATCCGCGATCTCCGTGCGGAGTGGGAGGAGAAGAGAGCCGCCAGCGATACCGAGTCGGCGGATTTCGAGCAAGGCGACGAAGATATAACGGCAGATATCCACCACTACTTCAGCGGCAACCCGCCGAGCGACGCCCACGGGATGAAGAATGAGAAGACGAAAGCGGGCAGCTCGGGATCGGAATCGCCGGATCGGGAAAGTGCTGGTACGGAGATCGGCGTCGACGAAAAGACAGTTCATTGAGAGCATTAGTTAGCGTTTGCATCTTTAAATTGCATATCTTATATACATGAAATAATATCACGAGTTACGAGAGAAAACATTAGTTCCTTATCGGTGATATGATACTCTGCGCATTGGTCCACGAGCATAGGCTATGTATGGTATTATTGGGGTCTAAGCCAATGGGTGTTAACAGTCGAGGCGCATACTAATAGAGGGTTGAGTACGTGTGACACAGCCATTCAACAGGATAACCCATAGAAGTTGTAGTTATCCCACATAAGCTTAACAGTCATCGTAGCTTTATTATAAATGTTGTCTACGCATACATCTGCAATTAGGATGGATCAATGGTATACTGTTACCTGTCTGTAGATGAGCTCTTCACTGGCAGGCTCCAAGGATTCATAGTGGTCTTGGCATGCCAGGTCAGGTGATGGCGCGCCGAAGCCCTTGTCGCGTTCCCCTAAAACTACCTGAGGACCTGAGGAACGTCACTAACTGGGATGTCGAGGGGCAAATGGTACCCTCATTTGGTCACCCATAGACGATTACTCGTCAATTAATTTTCCAGCGCATCTCCTTTCGCAGAGCAAAGAACAAAATAACCCAAGAAATGGCGATGCGACACACGTAAACGTCAAGCTATGAAACAGCCATCTCATTGCTCGCTCGATCACGATACATCCAGGTCTCGCGCGCGCAATGCCTGCCAAATCAGTCACGCCTCGAAGGCAACCAAAGCAGTCCAAACTCAGTTTCCAGCCTGCTGCCCGGAATGGCGACAGAACCACGTCCGTCGGGAAGAAGAGCGCAAACGCCAACGGGAACATTCTGAATTTTTTCAAAAAGGTGGAAGTTGAAGAGCAGCTTTTCCTACCCGGGTCGTCCACCGTACCTCCGGCTGAGCCGAATTCGCCTACGCTTCCGAACGACGACATCTACGGTGCTGAGGACTATGCTCATAACACACCCAACGAAGCGAACCCTCCAAAACGACGCAAGTTGAGTCACGATGCCAGTGATGACCTGCAACATTCCAATGTGGCGGCGACGAACACTAGCCTAGCAGAGCCGGTGGCAGGAGGGATGAACGAGATGCCATCGGAGCCTGTCCAGCCTAGGCCGCCCCCCAAAAGGCGAGGTAGAGGTCCATTCATGGCCGATTCGGACAGTGAGGATGACGATGACGATACGAGTGACCAACCCCCACCGAAACACAACAGAGCTAGCCCGGTAATACAACCCCCAATCTCCAATGGCAAACCGCCTGATGTTCCCGTACCGCCAGCGCCTAACCTGCCTGTTGATGAAAGCTGCCCTGAACTGGTTAATCGATCAGATGTCCAGGGAGACGCATTGTACGATGACCAATTCAAAGACTTCGAAGATATGGAGGGCCTCTTTGGTGGCGAGGAGGACGACGAGCCCTACGATGAAGGGGACGAGTTTCGCGAACGGCGATTCATGGAGGAACAAGCGAGACTTGAGGATGAGGCGGCCGCCTACTATATGGCGCAAGTCTGCCCCATCTGTGATGCTTGTCTAGACGGCACTACACCTGACCAGGCGACTGTCCACGTCAATGCATGTCTCGATAGGAATACTCTCCCGGCATCTGTGATGCCCCCGCCACCGCCGGCATCTACAGTGGACGTCCCCGAAATGAGTAAACGATTTTCTAAAGCTGCTGTTCCCCGACCGGGCCAAATAAACCCTATAAGCCTTGAGGGAAGCACTGGTCAGTCGGCTTCCGCTTTCAGCAAACTGATGTCTGGTCATGCCGAAAACTCGGCCTGGGCTTCCGCCGCGGTGGCGGAGCATGCCGCCCGGGGCAAGCCTGCGTATCAGAGAACATGCCCATTCTATAAGATCATGCCAGGGTTTTTCATATGCGTCGATGCTTTTCGATACGGTGCCGTTAAAGGCTGTAACGCCGTAAGTGATTCTCAGGTTATTTTCCTTATTTCTGGGGCACTTCCGCCTGTAGGGCTCTCCGGCCAAGATAATGTCGTTGAAACACACTCTCTCTCAATATCTACAATCCAAGCCTAACATGGTGGTAACTGATCTCAAACGATACAGTACTTTTTAAGCCATTTCCACAGTGACCATTATATAGGCTTGACGGCGAAATGGTCTCATGGCCCTATATATTGTAGTAAAGTAACTGGTAGTCTCATCAAGTCTAATTTGCGTACAGACTCCAAATATATTAAGGAGCTTGAATTCGAGGAGACGGTGGAAGTGCCCGGTACCGAGGGTGTTACGGTCACCATGTTGCCAGCAAACCATTGTCCCGGCAGCTCCCTCTTTCTATTTCAAAAGAAGATTGGGAAGACTGCAAATTCTAGGACCCAACGAATACTACATTGCGGTGACTTCCGCGCTTGCCCGGCGCAGGTGACGCACCCCTTGTTAAAGCCAGACATAATAGACTCAATATCAGGGAAAGTGAAGCAGCAAAAGATTGACGTCTGCTATCTAGACACAACATACCTCAACCCTCGATATTCCTTCCCTCCACAGGACGACGTCATCAGGGCCTGCGCAGAGTTTTGCAAGTCCTTGTCGGGCGATCCGGGGGTAGCAGATGGGACGTTCGACAGACTTAAACGCGAGAAGGGCAGTACAACAGTCAGCTCATTCTTCCCCAAAGGAGATAGCAACACAGCCGGCGGTAGCATAAAAAGCGAGGATTCCGATCCTAAGGCTAGGAATGTCCCTAATAACAGGCTTCTCGTCATCTGTGGTACATACTCGATAGGCAAGGAGCGCATTTGCAAAGCGATCGCGCAAGCGCTCAACACGAAAATCTTCGCCTCGGCACACAAGATCAGGATGTGCTCTCAGCTGGGCGACCCCGAGCTGGCGGCGCTGATGACGTCCGACCCGTACGAGGCACAGGTGCACATGCAGATGCTCATGGAAATCCGCGCCGAGACGCTCCAGGACTACCTGGACTCGTACAAGCCGCACTTCACGCGCATCGTCGGCTTCCGGCCCTCGGGGTGGAACTTCCGCCCCTCGGCCGCCAGCGCCGGCGGAGCCAAGAGCATGCCGGCCAACGCGCCGCCGGGCTCCGTGCCCACGACGTCCATCCTGCACGGGGAGGCGTGGCGGACGCGCTTCGGGACCCGCGACTTCGCCGCGCAGCGCGGGAGCACGCGCGAGGCCATGTGCTTCGGCGTGCCGTACTCGGAGCACTCGAGCTTCCGCGAGCTCGCCCTCTTCCTCATGGCCCTGCGCATCGACAAGGTCGTCCCGACCGTCAACGTCGGGAGCGAGGCGAGCCGGCGGCGCATGAAGTCGTGGACCGATCGCTGGCTGAGCGAGAGGCGAAAGGGCGGGCTCGTGGCGGTGCTGCTCGAGGACGCGGGATGTGATGAAGACGAGAAGGCGGAAGGGAATAAGGGTGGTAAAGGGGAATGCGGGAAGCCCGGGAAGCCTTTGCTCTGGGATGGGAAGGATGGGAAGGGAGGCGGTGTTTACTGGTAGAATTGGCTATTACCACGGCATTTAAGGACAATTTTATCAGGGTTAATAAATGGCTTGGATAAGCATGGCCTGCATATGCCCCATAGCGCTCATGAACCGGTGTCCAGGGCATGGTAGAGTCTGAATTTTTTATGTATCCCTAGAATAGCTCAAAGTCATGCTAAGAAGACCAACGGGCATTTAGCTGAATGTAGCCAGGCTCCCCCACCATCAGATTGATCGAAGATTGTCTAGGCATCCTACACCCGCCGCCTCATTCATTATTTCCATTGCTGGGCGCTCCAATCAAAAGTTTGGTGACAGACACTGGTATCGGATAAACTTTTTTTTTTACCTGGGCCTGCTTTCTCACATTTGGTTGGTTCATGGCGTTTCACGTCCTTCCTTCCTTCACTGCCAATAGTGCTCTTCCGGACTTATCCAGCCAGTCACGACGCTGTAATTCATACACAGACTACGACGCTGTGCTTCACTTGCCCTTCCCGGCCTGGTTTGCGGCTTCTGAACCCACTTGTCAGTAAAAAAAAAAAAGACTGAGCTAGCAGGGCTGATATATATGGGGGGACTGACCTCTTCTCGTGGCGTCCTCTAGCAGCGGGACGTCCACGGCGGTGGCGGGCAGGTGCACGTACCGCACGACGGAGCCGCGGATGAAGACATTCTTGACGGAGCTCTGGGGGCGTCGGGTTAGTACTGCAGGTCCGTGGTCGTTTTGGGCAGCGCCGTTGTCTAGAGGGAAGGGGGGGGGGGGAGCCGGGACGTACCAGATGCGGATACTTGAGCTCATCGACGACTTGTATGTCGTCCAGCTTGATGTTGAGGTACTGGTCGACGCTCTTGAGCGTGCCCCGGATCTGGATGTCGTTTTTGAGCTCGACTGTCACCTCATGGTCGATGAGCGTCTTGAAGAAGCTACATGTTGGGGTTTGGTATGTTAGCCTTTCTAGCTTTCGTTCCTTTGTCGGCCTTGAGATAACGCGGTACGTGTTCTGTGAGTGATACTATCGCTGGAAATCACAAAATATGTGACATTAGGATGAGTATTGGGTCACTCGATAGCCTCTGAGACCAATATCAACCTTGTCCGGAGAGAGTGGTGCACATGGTTTGGTGTAGCCTGGCATGTGGATTGTCGATTCGCATCCTTGAATACACCCACAAGACAGGCATGGCAGTTCATTCGACGCCGTAGATGGATACGATGCCCCCGGAAACGCGTCACAGCAAGGCTGGGAAAGAAAACGAGAAAAATGCTCACCTGAAGAACAACATCTTGTCATGGGTATCGGGTTAATAGGGGTCGAGCAGACGAGTTGTTCAAGAGCTACGCCACATACAGTACGGTCCACGGGTTCAGGCGGCCCTCAACATTACAGGCTGGTGGGTCAGGCATCTGGAGCGGAGTGGATCTTCGATGTCCCCTACAGTCACGTGGTATTGAAGGTTAGAGAGCTTATCTTATCACTCACCTCACACCTGTCTACCTAGTCACATAAACTTGGGTACTACCTATGACTTCATGTACGACCTATCTACCTACCTGGTACGTGAGGCAGCGTTTATTCGAGACATGCAGCAATACTAACCTGCTTGGTATCATCCTGCTACAAGGTAGGTACCGAAAGTTTACGTTTAAGCGTGATTTATCGGCACACTTTGATTCACTTTAGTGTAACATCTGTTCAACCTCCAGAGTGAATGATACATGGCCAACGCCTGCTCTCGTTATATCTTGCTTCGGAACAACCGGCCGGGCCTGGTGTATCCCCATGCCCTGATTCATGTATACAATCGAGCTGGGTTCAGCCTTGTTTGCCCCGATGCTCGTCGGCCTCTCAGATGATCGGTCTGCTCGGGCCCTTGTATACCCCATGAAACGGCCATGCATAACTTTACTCCCACCACCGTGCTTATTTCTGAATCCCACGTGTTGCGTGTGAATCGTCGCCGAGTACCTGGCCGATATTCTGTCATATATACGGAGTAGCTAAATCTCATTTACCTTGGGAGGTCAGCCTTGCATATCCGAGAGGATAATTCTCAAAAAGCCGCGTCATGCTCTGAGCGCGAGTATCCCTTGTTCGCTTATGCAAGGGTCCAACTTTTGTTGAAAACGGTGAAACATCACGTCTGTTGATGCCCCTTGGCACCTATATCCCTGGTCTTAATTAGTCTAGACGTGGAATCTAGGCAAGGTGGAGGGTGGTTAGTTGCACCGGCTTTATCGCATACCGCCCTCGTTCGATTTTGCAGCTAGGACTTTTTTTTCGAGACGGGGAATCTCGCGGTCCTCACCGTCACGTGTAAGCAGCAGTTGCGCCGTGAAGGACAGACCCCGAAATCCCACAAGGACGTTCGATTCCCCAGCGCACAGTCAGCCGACATCTCCGGGTAGACATACACAAGTACCCCCATGATTCATCGGTCTGACCGTGGGCCGACCTAGAATAAATCCCTGGGTGCGCTGCTATTGGGGACTCCAAGGCACACGGGGCTTTCTTGAAACGTTACGCTTGGCCGTGTGCGCGTCTAGGTTGACGCTTGTGATCACTCCTTGCCGCATCTCGATCCGATCCATGGCAAGCGGCAAGTTGCTAGATACAGGGGCTCGAAACCCACAAGCACTTTGTTTGCGATATCAAATTATTGCTATGATCATATGTTTTTCACGAGCTATCTCAACACAAGACATGCGTTACTAACATGTAGTGGCCGAATGATGGGGTGTAAAAGGTACCTATAGACATCAAGCGCAAGGGAAAGTTATCACTTTCAAGCACCCTATACGTACGGAGTACGTGTTGCTATTTATCGACTTGTTCATACGTCCCTTAGAAGATGAGCTGTTAGGATCGCGATGCTAGGTGGGGTTTAGTGTATGACGATTTCGTAGATCCCTCGACAAAGGACCATCGCGACACTAACACGACCCATGCCTGTGGCTGGAAACGCCCCATTCCATCGCACCGTGACTCCGCGAGAAGTGGGATATACATGCCTAGTTGAGAACCATGGGTGTATTCAGGATTTGTTATCAAGCATAGCGACTCAGCTTTTCTTGCCTGGGCGTTAATGGGGTGGCTGGTGATGCTTCCCAGCCACCGGTAAACAGGATATCTCCCAACAAGCTGTTGCTGACCAACGTACGACTAATAGCAGCGAGCATTGACGCCGATATTATTATACGGTACAAGAGAATGCTATACTAAGTCATGCGACGCATTTGCGCTTCCGTCCCAACAACCCAAGTGAGGTCTGCGGTCTTTCCAGCGCCGGAGGAGAGAAGCACGCGTGCGGCACAGGCCCGATTACATTGGGACCTGGGGCTCGCCGTCGTGGGACGGGAGGCACGTCATGGGGACGAAGGAAGAGAATTGATGCCCGAGAAGAAGCCGGCTGTGTGCACCGCTTGAGCATCGCCGTCAACACCCGGCGCGAGAACGGTACCCCTACGTGTAAGTAAGTACGTACTCTACGCGCAGGACCGTCGATGCGACGACACACGCACAAGTAGTAGTATGTATACCTACTTGGTAGACTGACTACCTAGAAAGGGCAATAGTCAGTCTACCAACTATCTACCATTAGTAAGTACCAAGCAGACAGAGTCACTCGAGTCAGGCAGTCAACATGACAGAAGTGGGGACATGGTCTTCAGAGGCAAGGCGGAAGAGCACCGCGCTCTCGCATTGGGACTCTTTTTCGTGGAGGTGCGTCGCAATCGGACAGGCGGTGATGTGACGGGTTCAGAAGCGATGCGTTGGCGGCGCTTGGGTGTCGGTGGCCAAGGAAACCTGGCGCTGGACAGGTGGGTACCGTACCGGTATCTGCCCGTAATGAGTGATGGCACTGATGGGTGACGGGGAAGTGCCTACGTAGAGGTACCTGGGTACCATCGTCGACGATTACATGGGTTGGCCTGCCCGGGCCCAAGGGGCCTACAGGCTACCGGCGGTACAGTACCCAAGGTCCCCTTGGAGCGCGTGGGTACCGTGGCTCGGGCTGCAAGGGCTGGCTGAGTAGCTCTCCTGCCAGAGTGGCGTGTCGTAGTACTTGTGGTACGTACCAGGGGTACTTGAGACGTACCTGGGATGCAAATCTGCATTTGGGCCCCACCTGCAAGAATCCAGCGGGACAGCTGATTAGTCCAAACGACGCCCCCCATTAAAGCACCAGGGCCCTCATTGACTCTTCTCGCAATTTTCACTCGCTTCTGCCAATTTTTCACCAATCAGTCTGCCCTCACTCGGCTCGGTCCACCACTTGCGGCATTTCATCGAATCAGTTGCCAGTTTCTCTGCTTCTTCCAACTCAAGACGAGCCTCCCCCCCAGCAATACGTCTATTCGTCTATTCCTGAAACTTACACCCTCGCCTCGCCAAATCAGAGCCGCCCCATCCACTGTGGCTCGTCCCGTCCGTCAATTGGACTGCGTTTTCGGTCGGAACTCGTCAGAGCCCAGCACACAGCGCATGCCTCCGCCGCCGTATGCTTATTGCCGCATCGTTGTACCCGTCATGTACGTATACCCCGTACTTTCTGCTGCCCGTACCTCTCTCTCTCTGCACGGCCGCCGTAACAGCCTCTGGGTGGGCACGCGCCATTGTGCCAATCCGCTGCAACAGCGTCGCACACGCGTGTCGCATCGTATCGTATCGTATCTGTGTATCGGTGTATCGGTGTATCTAAATATCTAATCTGATGTTGATAGCAGCAGAGAAGAGAGACAAGCAGACAACAGCAATCTACAGGTAAGAATCCCCAATCTCACTCCCACCCTTTACCCATCTACCTACAGAGCCAAGCAGCCAGCGCAGAGCCTGCGGCTGCACAAGGTTTTGGGATACATACCTCTACCTAAGCTACCTACCAACAGGTAGACATCTGCCTGTCACCTGTAGTCACGGGCGGAGCCTACCTAGGTAGGTTAAAACAGGTACCACAGCGACACCGCGACATAAGCCTACGACAATTCACAGCCTTATAACCCAGGCACCTTTTGTCACGCATTAACTCGCCACCCAGCCTGCCTGCTAACTCTATATCTAGCTATAGATATCAGGATAAACCCCCCTCTCGTCCATACCGATCCCTATAGGCTATACCTGTAGGCATACATCCCACCGACCAAGAAGGTAAGCCGCCAATGATTATGTTCACTCCCATCTGCGTCCATCTACATGGTTTTCCCCTGCCTGTTTCTCCATTGTTTTCTGTATCCCAAGTAGCATCGGACGGGAAGCAACAAGCTTCTTTTTTGTGCCGGTCTTGTCTTTTTGTCAGTTATTCACCACTATACCGTACCCCGTACCCCATATATTCCCCTTCATCACATGCAATTCCCAGACGACCCAGGTTGTTCTTGACCAGCTCCAGCCAGTCAGCGGCCCGGCGCAAAGACAAAACGGCAGGGCCCTGGAGAGACCCGACACCACCCTCGGGCTCAACAAATCAACTAGCTCTGCTGTACTTGTCAGTTATTACTTGACCCTCTTTGCGACGAGGTTAAAGAGACCTATCAATGCCAGCAGAGCTATGCTCATTGTCGCCATTGGCTCTTTGCCCATCAGGTGATTGAGACTATCTGCGGATTGCTTTCATTTCATCTTGCCCGTCTGGCCTGCCTGGCCAGTGCTGGGTCAAGCATGGTCGCCGTCTTTGTATTAGTGATCCGGCCCTCATCTTAGATGCCTCAACCTGCGACTGTGGGCAAATGCGATCCGCCCGCCCTGCCCAGTATACCCCCCCTCCCCTTCCGAGAGCCACCACACCCCGGCTGATCGGTACCTCCTCCTTTACGCACCTACTCCCTCCGTACATGTACTTATATTGCTGTCTCTGTCTTACACATGCCGCCACGGCCTACCCGCAAGTGCTGTGCTGCCCGGACATGCGCGCTGCTGCTGTAAGATGCGATTGCGAACTGTACCCTAGGTATGCTCCGTGCCATGCCGAGTTGAACAGGGACAGTGCCGTCTGATGCTGGTCGAAGGACTCCCCTGTCGCTATTTCTGCTGCCGTCGCTGCCACCATATACTACCTACTTGCCGCTGCCCTGCTTCTCCGTGGCCCAGCTAACGTTGTCATCTCAAGACATCCACCAGTTTGGCAACCCACAGGGCGAATCCAAGCACTCGGGAACTCGTTTGCAAGAGGTATGCACTTTTCCCTACCTCTCCTCCACACCCATCGGCCTTGCACCGCTTGGGTTCCCCATCTGCTCGTCTGCAACGATACATCCACCCACCACCAACGGCCCTGCCAACTCGTCTCATCGCCCACTCAGGCAATGTGACGATTGGCCGTGCCCTTTTCAAGTCGCAAACTCCTCCACCCAGGGCGCCATCCATCCGTTCTTGCGTAACTCGCATCGGGCCTTTCCCTTTTCTTTCCTTGTCCCTTTTTCTCGCCCACACCCTCCTGCGCCCTGGTGCGGCCCAGCGCTCCATGCCCTCTCCCAACATGAGCCCATCCCATGTGTTGTTCGACCCGTGCAAGTGTGGGCGCGACGTATGGCATGCATGCCGTGGCCAATCACCCGTGTCGACGCCTTGAAATGCGCGGGAGCGCACACCTTCTCCAGTTCTTCTTTGCAGCCCGACTCTGGCCCTAGCCGTCAGGCCCCAGTTGTCGGGCAGGGTCTGCTTCGCCCTGCGCGACGGCCGGTCCAGATGTTAGACCTCGAGTCGCGCTGAGCTGGTCGACAGGGTGGGCCTGGCTCGTGCATATTCCGCCATGCATGCCAATGCCAGCGCATCAAGTAGTGGTCCAGCACGAAGAACCAGCGCGCCGCTGCTCACCCCTCCACCCCCCCCCTCGCATTACCCGAACTTCCCTTCATATACTTAATACAGCATCTCTAATGCCTCTGGTTGGACAGATCCCCACATCAAATAACCGTTGGCAGTCGCCCTGGGAATCAAGATCTCGAGTGCTGTGTCGCCGGCCCTCGTTGCCATTGGGACTGAATTGCACGAGTAGCCTTGCACATCGCCGAGCACTCACGTGGTTGTCCTGCTTCTTTTTAAGCCTGAGGCTTCGAGGCACAAGAAGGCCCGCCCCGCAAAGCCATTCCACTTGCATATGCCGTAGAGGCCGGCCACCTGCGTGCACCTACCACATCACCCATTGCCAGCGCATCCACGCATATCCAATAGATTGGGTCGCATCCAAGCCTACCTCGTCGCGGCTACCCAAGTGACGAAAGACCCTCCCAACGCGTGTGCCCTATACCAGGCAACTATTCCGTCCTTTATTTCCAAGCGCAGAACCATCTGACGAAGGTTGCTGCAAGGCCCAAACCCAGACGCAGAATTCAGTACCTATATTCCCCGGCGACAAACGAATTGGCAGCTCGGCCCCGTAGAGCTACCTCCAGATTGAAAGAAGCAGGGATAGCGAACTCCCGATATCGCAACTTCCTCGCCGTCAGTTCGCGCGTTATCTATCGCCAATAATGATGGACTACGCGCAATACCAGCAACCACCACAGTCGGCGCATTCTGGTTACACGAGCTCAGGTGCTGGGAATAACATCACGTCTCCTACGAGTCACAGCATACATCAACACGGTGTCCAGACTTCGCCCATCCTCCCCTCGCAACATCAAACCTCGGCAGCCGGGCAAGGACACAACATGTATCAAACACAGTACGGCGTACCCCAGCAGAGTATGCACTATGGCATCCAGGCCGCGGCAATGGCCGCGACTGCTGCGGCAGCCGGTGGGACGGGATACTCGAGCTACATGACCTCCGACTCCAGCCTCACGCAGAGCTCGCCGAGGATGGCTTCGGGCTCAAAGAAAGAGACGCGGGATCCCCGTTCACCACAGCAAATGAATAGTGTCAACCAGCTTTCTGGGCGGCGGATGAGCCAAGTCCCGAGCCCGGGAGTTCCGAACGCGCCGATGATGAACCACACAGGGCCTCGCACGGCCGTCGCACCTCCCATGCCACCCGGCCAGGCAATGCAGCAACCGCAATCCCCGGAGATGGCCCCTGGTGTTGAAGAATCGCCGCTCTACGTCAACGCAAAACAATTTCACAGGATTTTGAAGAGACGGGTTGCGCGCCAGCGCCTAGAGGAAGCCCTGCGCTTAACAAGTAAAGGCCGCAAGCCGTACTTGCACGAGTCCCGGCACAATCATGCTATGAGGAGGCCCAGGGGCCCTGGCGGTCGTTTCCTTACGGCAGATGAAGTAGCCGAGATCGAACGCAACAAGGCTGCAGGCGAGGACAAAGATGGTGCCACCGGGGAATCGGCTGGGGCTAAGACAGGCTCGAAGAGGAAGTCGGAGGCAAATTCTACGGCGCCCAACAAGAAGGCCAAGACTGCTACAGAAAGCCCCGAAGACGAGGACGAGGACGACGCCGAGGACGACAGCTGATGTAACTGGCCTCGCGCCACACCAATATTTGCTTTGTCAACTATCACGACGTTACGACATGTTTGATTCTTGCGGCCTATACCATGACGTGTTTGGCTCTTCTCGGGGCGATGGGAAATCACGGGAGGGAGTCACTCGGAAACTACAGAGCGTTGTTTTATACTGCTTTTGAAAGGAACTGGCCGACGCGAGTCGGGCTTTTTTTCTTCTTCTCTCGTATAGGGGGTTCCAGGTTGTTTTCCGAGGGATTTCAAACGTCATGTCGGCAGGCGCCGGGACATTCGCTCTCAGCTATTTTCCTACACGTTTACCCCATCGCCCACGCGATATCGCTCGCCCCTCTACTTGATACTCTTTAATTTTGGATGCATAGTGTGGAAGGTTTGTGGGGGTGGACGGGTAGGGAGCAAGATTGCATGGATGAAACGCGACGATGGAAGGATACCCCACTACACTTGGCAGTGTTGAAATACTGATTCTAAAAACTTTGTTCGATTCATGTCTACTACTATGTTGAGATGGATGTCGAGATGGATGGGAAGTATGTCCGCTTTTTCTTTTTCGGGTGTCGACGACGCAGAGGTCGGGCTACCACTTTTCTACGGTCAAGGTGTGTCTTGGGAGAGGGCGCTGAGCTGCAAAACAAACAAGCCGGGTCGGGGAGCATAAAGCGAGCCAGCAATGACAACCGACGTGTCTGGATTGGGAAAAGGAGCGGCACAAGAAGGCGGCAATGTGCCCCACGTCAAGATGGAAATAGACATGTCACTAGCTATCCGTCGCCGGATGAAGGAACAAATGATGACAATACGTGACAATACGAAATATAGCACATTCTCGCCTTTTGCACGGGATTGCCGTGGCCTGGGGACCCGGCGTTCCAGGCTGCGCAAGTTTTGATTGCCGTTATGGTGCATTGCTTCTTTACAAGTCAATCAATCAATTAAATGACGTAAAAGATGAGTAGGTCGATCAACGTCTGTCTACCTAAGGTACCTCACTCACACCTACGGTACCTACCGAGGTAGCTGCTCCTTGCTCCCTGCTCCCTGCTCCCTGCTCCCTTGGGTACGGAGGTACGGAGGTACGTAGTTGTGCCTACTTGCGGTAATCTCAAATCCCCATAGCTTATCTATGACCGAGCCTAAGCCCGCCTAAGCCTGAGCCCAACCCCACCCCCGATGACTGGCGCTCCGTGTTGAACTTGTACATAGTTATTAGTAGGCAGTACCCAAGGTAGTACATACCAGGTTAAGTACCTAGGCAGGTAGGTAGTATAGTGCCGATTTATAGCGCACAGCCACTGTAGTATACAATACCTCTCCTCGTCACCTGAAGGTTAGGTACCGTGCGCAGGAGTGTATAGGTAGATCAGGCCCTAAAATTAGGCCATTTCGCTTCCAAGACCGGACAGAACGCTCACAGTAGCACCTCTGCGACATGGTAGTATACGTGCGGTGCTGTGTTAGGGTGCCATCGAGTCATCTACGACACAATGCCACGATGCATGCTGTACCGCCTGCCTCCATCATTCATCCTTTCTGTTACCCGCAGTATCACCGTCGCATCTGGTCTGGTCCTGTGCCGGCCTGACGCTTTGCCCGTCCTCCTCCGAGAGAGAGAGACAGCCCGTCACGGATATGGCCCAAGGGGAAAGGGAAAAGGGGAAAGAGGAGATACATGGCTACCCAGCCAGCGGCCGAGGCGTGGGTGAGGTTCGGCGGAACACGCCACGGGGGCGCATCCAGCGGCATATACCAGCCCAAGCACATCGCACATTGCACATTGCACAATGTCGCTGTTACGGAACGCTGCGAACGAGCGCATCCCTTCTCACAAGGTCTGCCGCAGGGGGCCGGGGGGTCCCAGGCTAGGCATGCCCTACGGATGTCAGGTCGCATGTACGTTCTGGCTGCGACGAGACGAGATGGGGGACTTGATCCGAGACAGGTTTGTGCCCATGTCAGCCGAGCGGCGATAACCGTTGCGGTATAGCAGGCCACAGCTGCCGCTCAGCCAGGGACGGCCAGAGGGGGGGCCTTGCCATGGCCGCAATCGTCATCTTCGCAACGGCGGTGAGCCTGCGCGCAGTACGACGGCCAGCTCGGTAGGTACTCCGTACATAGTATCTGATCAGCCGGGGGGCCAAGGACGACGGGCTTCGGCGTCCCCAAAGCCTTCGCCCTTCGCCAGGTAAGCCCAGAGATGCCGTGCCTATACCCAGTCTAGTCTAAGCCGGTCGGGGGTGGTATCAAGCAGCGCGCGCGCGCGCGCGCAAAAGTCGGTGTAACCACATCTTGCAGCCGGCGGACGTCTACGTACATGGCTAGCCCACCCATGGCCGGCAGAACTCTCGGTGACGTATCCCCTCGCTCACTCGAATCTCTCCCTCCCTCCCCCTCCCCGTCGCGAGGGGCGAACGAGAGTGAGGAGCAGGATCAAAGGGCCGAGCCGAAAGTGTAGAGGGCGGAAGACAGAGGGCGGAGCGCAGAGGGCGGCGGCCCAAGGCAGAGTGGTAGAGGGCAGCGTGGTGAAGCGCAGACCAGACCTGCTGCGACCGTCCGCTTGGCTGTGCTCCCATCCATTCCTGGGGAAGGGTGGCGCGCTTTTGCATCGTTTCGACGCAAGCACTGGGCGAGGCCGCGAGCACAGGGCAACTGTCTAGCTACCATGCGGCCGTACGACGATGCTACCGTGCCCATCTGCTCTGCTTTAGATTTCTGCATCTCGGACGGGATGAGCCTCAATGATGAGAACGATGCCTCTTCTGTCCTGGGACGCCGTCTGAATGGCCCAGCGCTCCCAGTATTCCACCCTTCAGCGTCGCCGCACTCTGTGAGTGGTCAATCATCATGACGCCTTTCCAGGCGGTTTTCCACTTCGAGCACCGTCGTGGTCCTATTGTGGACATGACGGGCCGTCGCTTGCCTTTTCCTGGTGCGGAGTGGGTGGGAGACCTTGACGTTGCATGGGAGAGAGGATGGGGGGTGGAGCGGCGGCATGACGGGGGGTCGTCTCGTCTCAGCCACTGAAGCCCAGTCAACTATCGATGACGATGCACCGCTCTTGTCATCAATCCGGGCACGAATCAGCATTCGGATGCCCGCAGTAACGCCTAAAATGAAGCCCGATGGTTCCCCCAGGCGAGGGCCGTCTCTGACGCTTGGATCTACTTTGCCTATCTATCCCATCACCTTCGATAGCCATGCAATCATGTAATGCACCCCAATTGTCAGACTCGTCGAAACGCATTACGTTTGACTACCGATCCAGAAGAGCAAGCTCGGCACCTACCTACCAGGTGACAACTAAGATTGACCCGGACGGCCATGGTCAATTTCCGAGGCATCACGCCCGTACCTAATCTTCTGCCGTATAGCTCTGACCAACAGGTCCCTGATATCTCTCTACTAATATTATTGACTGACCTTACCGGCAGAATATTGGGCGACCACCGGGAACACGAAGCTCAGCTTATGCCATCCCGAGCGGAGGCGTCTTCGATATAGACAAACGTCCGGGCTAGCGTCGTAGCAAGCTACCATCCAGACATACCCATCTACTAATTTTCAGCCTCAAGAAATCTTCACGTTCGCCTGACCCCGTCTTCAACGTCCTATTGCCTTTACGGGCCAATGATCCCATCCATCCTTCTCTGGCTCCCATCCCGAGCGTTCCACTACTTTCCCAAAACTGCAACAAGCTCACCCCGGTAGGCCGCAACAGCTCTCTGGCGAATGGGGATGCGAAGATGCGTCTCTGCCATCTGATTCGGCCTCGCGATCCCGGATCTCATCAACGAGATGCCCACGCCAACCGCGCTTAATACCACGCTTGTTTCTCGTCCCTGACCTTCCCGCATTGTCTTGGAGGGCCAGATGGCCTTCCGACTGGACCAATATGTGTCTCTCTTCGACAACGCGGAGAGTACATGGGGTAGGGTAGACACAAGTGCTGACAAGTACCAATATCGGGGGGCATCATCGCATCCCCCGCCCCTACCAAATGGAGCGGCGCGGTGGAAATCACCATAGGGTAAGGTATAAGTCTAGAGCCGCGCCGAGGTAGCATATCCTCCTCGTTAATTACCGGCGTCTCTCCGCCGCAATGCTTGGCCCCCTTTCGTATTCCTGACGGTTCGTTATTTTACCTAGATCTAGTCTACTGCAATGTCATCAAGAATGAGCTTTTGCGATATCCGCCCCCTCCCCTCCCAGCCAATATCCATCCTCAGGGCGACGTTCCGATTGGCAAAGGGGGGCCTTTCCTCTCTCCTTATCTAATGCCACTTTTTTTTTCTTCTTCTTATTATGCTCGTCAACATGTCGCGCTCTCGAATACGACGCGCCACCGTTTGGGCTGGGGGCCTCAAACCAAAGTTTCTGTGCCCGTGGGTTTTTCGAGTAAACAAAAATGTTGGCCCCATTCTCACTCAGGATTCCCCCGGAAATGGATAGGGTCGTAATCGCGCGGAGATGACGACCTGCCGCTGCCGCCCTCGCTCGCAGCGAGGTCGCGGTACCTCACGGCGCCGCGGCAGGACTCTATCTACTATACCAGCTTACGACGGTAGTATCTGTGGGGGGGAAGGGGGTCTAGCGAGAGAAAAAAAAGCCTTCCCGAGGAGACGTCGTTGTCGTCGTTCGTCGTTCGTCGTTCGTCGTTCGTCGTAGTCATCTACTCACCACACACCCGCGCCCCCGCCGCCTTCGTCCCCCTTTATCTGGAGGGAGATGCCTGGCGCTTTGTGATATTTCTCTGTCGTATGATCTAGGTAGGTGACTTCTCGCTAGTGCGGAGGCTGGGACGATAGATCGCCGCCTCGCAATCTCGCTCTCTCCTCTCGCGCTCTCTCTTTTCCTCTCTCTCTGCCTATCCCCTGGCTACCTGGCGCTCTCTCTGTTTCTTGGCTCTGATGGCGCCGGGGAGCCTCGCGCCGCCGGGGGCCATTTGTTGGGGAGGAGAGGGTGGAAAGGGGGGAAGGTGGGATTTTGGGCCTGGGCCTGGGCCTGGACCTAGACCTGAGATGGTGCGGAATTAAATGGCGTTTTCTGCGAATTGAGGCTCTGCGGGATGCTGACTTGGGTGTGTGTGTGTGTGTGTGTGCCGGGCAACGGGCTCGCTCGCGTGTGTGTGTGGCGGCGGAAGTTGTCAGGGCGCAAAGCTTACTTGCGAGTCTTACCTACCTACGCATCTGCTACCCTGGTAGGTACGCACGCATCACACGGTATGCCGTCTTGTGGTGGGTTGTTGTTGTTGTTGTTGTTGTTGGGTGTCGTCGTGTATCTAGGCAAGGTAGGTAGGTAGGTTAGGTGGTTGCTAGTTAAAAGAAGTAGATCGATCCCTCTCCCCCCCTGTGGCGGTTGAGACTCGAGGGAGATGTGGCGGCGTTTAGAGGGTTGGGGTTGTCTTCAGAGTCATATTTCAAATGGGTGACATGTAGATGTGTATCTATGCGTATGTCTATGCGTGTGTCTATTATGTGTATCTTTATATGTGTGTATATATGTGTCTATCTAAGTTCCTTCATCCCAATAATTACAGCCTAGATGCCATACGATCCTCGGCGTAAATTTCTTTTATCTACACTGAGATTTGCTATTCCTGCCGGACAGACTGAGATAGCCAGTCCGTTCGAGATGCTCTCTCGACCCGGGAGTCGTACTCGTACGCACCCGTCATCTTGCGCACAACATGCCTTTACCACGATCTATCTGACTGGTCAAGTAGGACATGGGAATGCCCGCGTGTACAGGAGCCATCCTCGGGGCGGAGGGAAAGGGGCGTGAGCTATCTTGTAGGTACCTCGGGGAGTCCAAGACACAAAACAGCATGCGAAGAACTGAAGGCGGAAAAGTAAGTCATTAGGGGTTTGTACTTGGACTGACGAGCGAGCACGTTGGAATATGTTGTACATCTATCTATATTGCCAATCTTATATACAAAAATATCAAATTCACGTGTGCGAAAAACTAGAATTATGGATTCAATCACGGTATATAATGGCGAGATTCAAAGATGATTTAACAAAACGAAAATCTGTCTCTTGCCTGGAGTGATTCTGACTACCTATATTAACTGACGCTGGCCCATCTATTTCTTTTTTTAAACCCCTCCCCACCCCGTTGTACCGTTTTAAACAACACTGAATCGTACACGCTGCGTACCCGTCTACGCTCAATCAAGACTTCCCCATTACCGTGAGGAAAGAGATGGGTCGCCTCACACCTTACTTGGCGAAGTGAAGGTCGTACCCCAGCCACTTACGCCGGAGAACTTGCTCTGCACTCAGGCCCGGGTAACCGTAGGTCAGGGGCAGGAAGAAGTACCAGCCCGCAAGGACGATCGCCAGGATCACGAGACACGCGATCCACGCCGGTACCATGCTTTGGCCGGCGAATCGCTCGCGCGCGGTGACGTGGCGTTTGGCGCTGGCCGGCTTCTTGCCAGTCTTGACGTCCTGGTGGCTGGGCTCCTCGGCCGAGGGTTCCGCGTTGAAGACGAACTCTACCAGCGCGCCCACAATCAGGCACGACGCAAGGTGCGCCGGCAAGTAATGATGCAAAAAGAGTTGACGGCCCATTAGATAAAAGGGGAAGTAGTGTGTAGCCCAGGCAAGGAAGAAGAATCCTGTCGAGTTATAGAGTCTTGAGCGAGTGCCTGAGATTAACTGTTAGAATCACTGCGTAAAGCAAAATCAAATAGGTTGCACATACGATGGTCCAAGGCATCAATACCACGTCGGAGAGAGACCTGATCAGCGCCGATAATGCCAGCATAGACGGCAAGTAGCCCACTAGCGATCCACCAGCCCAATGGGTTTCCAAGAAAGTAGATTTGCTGGCGCGTGTCGTTCTGGGTCCAAAAGCTTACGCCTCGGAGAAGGAATGGCCACTGGAATGGCTGGCTGGCATATGGATGACTGCTGGTCAACTGGTTATTGTGCCAAAACATCGAGCGTTGCAGCTCGAACCACTTCGCCAGGAAAGGCATTGTCTTGACCTTGCGTTCTTCCTTAACGCGTCGAGGCGAATCCGCGGTGACTGAGGGAACATCCTCAACGAGCCAAACATTTGAACTGGGTGCAATTTGCTTGTTTCCGTTGATTTCCTGTTGCTTATGTGCCCATTCAGGAAGCGGCTTCGTGTGTGTCCACATAGCCACCTTACTAGGGTTGTGTATAAATTTAAAGTGGCTCGCAACACTCTTAAACTCCTGGTTCTGTTTGCCCCCTTCGATTCGGACTTCGAACAGAGAATCGGCAGCACGGCCCCCGTACCCATCAGCCAGGGAAACGGTAGTAAATTCTTGGTTAGTAGGGTAATACGGCGACGCTACATCATGAGATAGGAGAATAGTGTCTGTCACAATATGGCGAAGCCTGACGAGGTCGTGGTTCTTTACATGGTGGCCCATGACATGGTCGTCTTCAACAGGTAGAATCTGCCAATAGTTGTTGGTGTCATTGTATGGGTAACCGGTGACTTGCTGGCCTTGGCTGGAGACGCGGCCATCGTCGTATCGAAGAGGATACTTGGCATCATGGCTGTGGAGGAAGGCTTTCGTCTCCTTGTGACGAATTGTAATGGTATCGTAATAATCGATGGTCATAGCATTAGCAGTCAGAACATTGTCCGAAAGCGTCTCTTGGAACTCGGGGCTCATGAAGTCATCACCGGGTCCAGACCGGGTAAGAATCGCGAAGTGAACCTGGAACCAGAACAGATAGAATAGAAAGGGCAGGATGATCAAGCCGACCGCTCGAGCAGCGAAATGGTAGCCGAACTGTTGGAGGCTTAACCCGCCTCCGGGCCGGTTGACGTTTAAGAGGTCCCAGAGATCAATAACCACGGCAGACCCAATTGTGACGAACGCAAACAAGCCGACGTATTTGGTAGAGATATCGCATGACAGGGCAAAGCCGGTGAGGATCAGCCACTTCCACCACTTGCGGCTGAATGGCTCGTGTCTCAGCTTATAGAACTTGATGTAGCATAGAAGACTGCAGGCCATGGCCAGCACCAAGGTAGCATCAAGCAGGATAAGCCGAGTCTGACCGATGTGGGCATTGTCGAGGAGAACGAGCCCAGCGGCAACGATACAAGCCGGGAGACTGTAGGCGGACTCCCACATGATCAGGAATACGACGGACACGGTGAGGGAACCCAGCAGAGCGGGCATGGCGCGGAAAGCCACGTAGGGGACCTTGTTGGAGATGTACGAGTCCCCAATGTTCTCGAAGTGGAAGTGGCCATCGTATCCCACGAGCCAGCCCATCAGGGCGAACAGGAGCTTCCCGAAGGGCGGGTGGACATCGAAGAAGTACGTCTTTTCAAGGTAGTACGAGGCGAACTAGACATTGGCAGGAATCGATTAGCGTCTCGTGTCTGTGTCCGTGGCCGGGTGCGAAGGTACGGGCGGGCCAGACTCACTTTGCCGAAGTGCACCTCGTCGAAGACGACCTCGTTGGGGTGGCTGATGCCCCAGAAGCGCGTCAGAAAGGCCAGCGCGGTGATGACGGTGAAGGCGATGCGGTAGCTCGTCTCGGAGTTGGACCTGGCTGGCTTCTGGGCTGGCCGGACGAGCGTGTTGGCGACGCTGGCATCCGCGTCGGCGCCAGCAGCGGCCGTCTTCTTGGACGAGTCGACAACATTGCGCTGGCGCAGACTTCCCTGCGGCGTCGACATTGGTGGCGGGAGTGCGTGCTAGACCCGGGCCAGCATACAACCTGAAAATTAATTTATGACCAGGTCACGGTTGTGTAAGGGGAACCGGGTGTATAAACAGGTGGAGCATGCCCGTTGGACGATGGCGGTTGGATGCGGTCTAGGTCCTGTTCCATTCAGCATTCAGGAGGTCGATGCAAGTGTTGATGCAACGTAAGCTCCCGCACCCCTTTAAAGGCCATACAGAGGTACCTGCTCTACCTAATGTTGGTGGGATGGGTACCTGCAGCCCACCCCGCCAAGTGACCTCTTTACGGCGGTTGGGTGACTTTAATTCATATCCCGGTAGTTGCATAGCCACCTCCTTTTACGGACCTCAGCTTTGGCTACGTGGCTGCTTGTGAATTACCTAAGTTAAGGTACCAGTGGGAACAGCCCCATTATGGCTGCGCGTGTGGCTTATGAGTATGGCTTCGCGAAAAAGGGGTCGGAATAGGATGACGTAGCAAATCGTTCCGAGCCAACATTGATCGAGGAAAATGATCCAGATGAAGACAGAGATTGGAACCGCATTGTTTATCGCCCGCCTTGGTTCCAACCATGCTAGTCTGGTCCCCGGGCATCGGTATTATAGAGCCTAATTCATATCGTGATTGCTTGGTCATAACACGGCTTGTGCGCTTTATGCCTTCACGACAATGATTGCGCCGTAGCCATATAATAGGGTTGAGCAATTACATGGCGAACGCTTAGCTTGTTGGCGTATTCTGGGGTAACTCCGACAAAACCTCTTCATAGCAAATTGGCGACTCTCGGCACATATAACTCAGGTAATTAGTCTGTCAATTGTAGGGATTAGAAAACAACGTCGTCGCTGCGTAGATGTGCCTAGAGCTCTTCCATTGCTTAGCTGTTTTTTCGTCGATTCCTTTATATATACCCCCTTGTGGATAACATAGTACGCATAGCAGAAGAAGGTGTCACTGGAGAGACAAGCAGTAGATCTGCATAATATATCTTGATTCCCCTTGCTTATGGTGTCCGTGGTCTGCTCTGATATAGCTACTATTCACTTATGTATAAAGACAAGCACTGGCGGACTCGCAAACAGGTCCAGAGTCAAAATAACGACGATTACGATCTTCGGCTTCCTAAAATCAGGTGGAGGTCAGTTACAGGATTCCGACTGTATAGCCGGCGAGTAAACTCACCTGCGCGAGAGTCCATAGCATCTAGTCCATAGCATCTATAGCGTTGCCTTGTATTCAATTATAGCCCACAGTTTGAGAATCATATGGTCCCTACTACGAAGCGTGATTCGGGCCTCGTCCTCACGGCGCATCGCATATCATGCACCGGCTAGTGCTATTTAGTCACAAAACAGCCCGACTTTTTTATTCGGCCTTATCACCCTAAAAAAAAAAAGGTAAAGCTTTAATATTAAATAATGAATATATTTTATATTTTATATAAAAAATATAGCAACGAGTTGGCGTCCTCGACCATGATCTTGCTTTCTCCCACGGCCACGTTAAGCGCTGCGAGCCCATATGTTAGTGGTGGCGGGGTAATCAGGATTAGGGGCTGGTTAACCGATAAAGCGCCCAAACGTACTCCCATCACCTTACTTTCCCTCAACCACACGGGCACGCACAACTCGCCATTTAACCTTGGTCTGATCCTGCCTACAATATTGCTGCCGCCATTTCAGTTTCCATCGTCTCTGCTTCCTTTTCAGTTTCCAATTTCTAAAATTAACATGATCCCTCCATCGGTCCCTCTATCACCTCTTCACCGCCATCAATCCTCTCTCGAGGGCGTCATTAATTTCTCGGCTGGAGCGCCTTTGGGAATCAACCAGCGAAACGACGCGAGACGTAGATTTTATCTCATTGTCGAGCATTTTGGAGCTGGCGGTGCTGTTGATAGCGTCCCGTCACAATACGAGCCACCTCGACTTGTCCGCTGTACTTACGAGTATGCACTATCCGACGAGTCTCGAGATAATTTCCTGCGCGCCTTCTTTCAGGCCATGTCGCTACCGTTAGCTGGGCAGGACAACGGCAACGATCTCGAAAACCTCAACGATCTCCGCTCTCCATTCTTTGGCTTTGCTAGCTATCTCCTCGATAACTTTTTCCTGCCTAGTAACTGCTGAGGCCCTCTTTCTCCCTCGTTCTGTTATTACTAATATTTTGTCTTAGTTGGGGCGTCTACAAAAAAGACGCCGCAACCCTCACCAGCATATCACTCGGCTGTCGAGCAAGTTCAGGGTGGTGCGCAAAGCTTTGTTGGAACCCCAGACAGATTGTCGCGGCTTCGAGGGGCCTGTCTTGTCCGCGACCGTCATCGCTGTATTATCACTCGCAGATTTGACTACGTAGAGGCGAGAAATCGCACGCGACAGAATGGCGACGATGCCCGGGATGATGATGGAGCCCCGCTTCGGGCTCCTACTGACCGCCTTGAAGTAGCCCACATACTTCCACATTCCCTGATGAAAGCAGATGCAGGCGGCGACTTGGTACATATTCCCAGCCGCGAGGGTATGGTGCATAGTTAACGTACGACAGAATCCCTCTAAGCAAGCGGCACTCGCGATCCTTAATATGTTTGACACCGGTGTTGTACATTTAATCGATGGGACCGACATTGACCGGCCGAGAAATGCTGTTACGCTTACGGCCTTCCTCCACACGCTCTTCGGTGACTTTCAAGTGTTCTTCGAACCTATCCTAGATCAAGCACCGCATACTTACCGAATTGCGTCTTTCTACCCCCCCCACCTCGTATCAGAAATAACCTTTCCCATTACACGAACGCTTTACATTACTAACGACAAGTCAATCGAACCACCTTCGCCTCGACTTCTTGCAGTTCACCGCGCTATTGCACACATTCTTCACTTTTCTGCGGCGGGAGAATATATCGACAAATTGCTCCAAAACATGGATGAGGAAGGCATACAGGCAGATGGATCGACCGAGCTTGACAGAATGCTAAGGCTTGGTTTAGGAGGATGGCTGAACAAGCCTGTCTACTAGGGAAGTAGTGTGGTGGGTGCTATTGGACTTGTCGAACGGGTCGTCGTTCGCGTAGATTGGTATTGGTAGAGGTACGTGTCGATACGGCTGCGAATCGGTGCTCGTCTTCTTCTGCGGAGCTACTGAGGGAAGAAAGCCTGCAACCATAGCACAGGAGCAGACCTACAGAGGACCAGTCACAGGTCATGAAATACATACAGGCTAAGGCAACCAAAGGTCAACATTGAGCCAATGTCCTGCTTCGAATATTAAATCACACGTTAAAAATATCATTCTAGAGAGCGAGTTACTGTATTATGATAGAGCCAGCCGGAACGACAGACGCCGAAAAGCAAGCGGCGGCGAGGGTCAATCGACGGGGACAGGAGATGCGACCCGTAACAGTTATGCTCTACGATAACCACAACGTTGCCGAGTGTGTTCGGCTCTCTCGGAAGGCCAATCACAACGAGAGGTTGTTTTGGGAGGAAAGCTGTTCCACGCCCGCAAGTGGCCTACTAAGGCTCGCATTGATAGAGAGAGAGATAATCTCTGCGAAAACCTTTAGCGCATCTTTCGCAGATATCGTACGCTAGCGCCACCCCTTACACTACTTCCTATTTCACTCACCGATAACATTTAAGAAATATACGTTGAATGGCAATGTACTCCAAGCAAGCGCCCCTGGGCATTGGAAAATATGTATAAAAGACAGTTCAAGCACATCCGAAGCATAGATAGCATTGAACCAGATTCTATCGACTACCTGCGTGCATCTGATGACTTGATATACCCCGATGGAGATCCCCTATATGAGCGTTTCTATACTTTCCTGGTCTACATTCGGCCCAGTCTGACGGAGGATCGGCGTACCTGTGCCAGACCATAATCGGCATCACTAATAAGTTCGGGTTCTCGAAGACCGGGTCGATCAACAACAGCATCGACAGGAGGGTCGTCATCTACAGGATGGACAAGAGGATGGGGAAATTGAAGCCCTTGTCTGAGGGGTCGATTGCCACCCAAGTCCGCCTCCAGTTCATAGCGATGGCGCAGTTGGTGTTCAGCGCCTACGAGAGACCGCTCGTGTCCTTGGAGATCGCCCTCGAGACCGAGTTCAAGAAGAGCCTTGACCACATCACCGCCGGCTTGATCTTAGACCCCAAGTCTACGGAGTCCGAGTGTAGGACTGCAACTGCTATGATGGCGATTAGGACTGGGCTGTCGATAGGGAGGTTAGTCGGGACCTTCTCGGCTATATTGTGTAGGCTGTTGTGCGAGCCCAAGGACGGGGTGCCGTTCATCGTCGGGATGAAACCTATCAAGTTCAAGCTGGCCAAGACTGGGTGCGAGCACGTCTCCAAGAATTGGGGCAAGGAGTATATCGATCTCGAGAGCATGAAGATGGCGGTGAAGATAATCTAGTCGACGATCGCCTCCCTGCTCTGAGGGCGGTTCCCGACGCACATCGGTTCGGTTCGGTTTGAGCCTGATCTCAATTGAAAGTGCCGATAACGGTGGGTTAGCTTGTCCACCGCACGTAAAAGAGGCTTAATTCGGTTGGAGTGGACTGCATTCAAAGCTAGTGCTGGAATGAGTTTCGAAATATCTTTGACGCGGATCGCCATAACCTGTTTATAAAGATAAATGGCGGGAGGCTGGGTGGTTAAGGAATGCAGAAAAAAAGCGCAAGCCCGCTGTTTTGAAGATCTATATCCGTATTAGAACAGGCTGGCAAGAGTTGTTATCCGCATTCACCTTCGTAGCTAACTGTATCGAGGTCGTCGGGTCCTCTGGCGATATCATTGAATGATATACGCACCGTATTGAGATGTGTGCCAAAAGGGTGGGCTTGAATAATCGCTAGCTGATCTTAGTCCATCATAATGGTGGCATCGTAACAAGATGGCGGTGGTACGTTCAGGAGTAGGTAGTGGCCCCTAAGGAGAAAGTGAACAAAACGAGATAAGACGCGTCACGCAGCCCAACGGGCGATATTTAGTTAATAAAATATATTTTTATTAAATTTAAAATACAAATATTTTTTTTTTATAAATTTAAAAAAATATAATAACTTTTAAGTTTGAATAATTATTAATAAAAATACTTATAATAATTTAATAAATAAAATTATAAAATTATAAGAATAATCTCGGTGAAACAGCCATGTTATAATATATTCGGTGCTTCGCGGTTGAATCCAAAAGGCAGTCTGGGGTTGCAAATGGGGACCTATGTACCAGCTGAAATGGTCTAGCTTGTATATGCCCGTGCATTTCAGCCCGTAGAGCCACGAAGCAGTACCGGAGGCATCGTACTCAATATCAGTAGTGTAAGTGATTGACCATGCATCGTTTAACGCGCGTCTATCCACCCTCCGGATACGTAACCAACTAGGGGGCGTAACGCCGAGGGGGTGCTGCTGTTCCGAGGGGAGGAGTAAAACACCTCTGCGTCTGGCGTGTCATTCATGATAGGACACGGGGCATGTTTCAATACAACTCGGTACCGACCTACGAGAATTGGATCAAACTCCTTGGCGCAACACCGATGGTCTTCGTCTATCCCTACGCGTAAACCCATCAGGAGATACTGGCGCTTCTGTCTATACATGTGCCCCCCTACCCATCCCACGATGTGATATGCGTTGTCAACGACGACTTACACCTTCTGCTATACCCTCACATATGGTCAGCGAAACAGCTAGAAGATCCCGGGCCCATCTTGATAATCATGGCTTGTAGATCGATTCGGGATTCGAATCGGTATGCAAAATACTGCCTTTTATGCCAAGTTTCCTGAGCACAATTCGTGTGGCCATCATCCCGCTATGCTGGAGATCAAGACAGGACTGGTTTAACGCATATTTAACTTGAACATTGAAGATAAACGATAAGGCGAGCTATCACTGCTAGATAACTCCCAAGGTTACCAAAAAAGGGCACGGCGAGATCGTATTGTAATGCCGAAAATGCCATGTTGTGCCGCGCCGGCCAGGAATAGCAGCCATATCAGGTAAGTGAAGTCACCTCGGCTCGTTGCTTTTCACAGTCGTGTTAAGCGACCCAATAACGGGCGAACTCCCCATGGGGATGAATCTGCCACCAGCCATATACCGAGGCCGAGGCCGCGTGCTATGGGGCCACGTAGTTCGTGGGCGAGCTAGACCATGGGTAGGAACCCCTAGCTGAAGGATTGCATTTGCATTGGTCTATGCATGTGAGGAGGCGCGTGGTTAGGCTGTTGAGCTTTACGGGGGAATCGAATCACGACTTCCAAGACTTTTCGTAGTCCACCTCATATTTGTCCATCTCTAGTTCGCGGGAGACTCGTCACCAGGATTCGGTAGCCGCCGTTAGGTGAAACTAGGGAAGGGCGTTGACGCTATTCATCTGCACGGCGTCAGCCCTCGAAGCCAGCTAGGGTACCGATAACGTAAGTTTGAGCCGATCTTTGATGTAAGTTTCAGAAGAGGTATAAAAATAGGACGATAGGGTGAAGGTGTTGGTTGGGCCGCAGAGCACATAGCTGTGGTAGAATGAGCTATTCCCGAGTAATCGAGCTACCGGGAACTTGTGGCTGGCGTGAGAGGATATCGAGAAGTTAGTCATTGTCTGTTTTGTCACTGATAACATTGTGATAAATAAGCCAGCCGTACAAAGAAAATGTAGGGAATGTGCCGCGTATGGACTATGAGATCGGTAAGACCATAGTATAACGTTGTTACTGTACAGACAACCACTTTTCGCCTATCTGAATGAGGTATTCTGTTGGAATGAGATACGCCGACCTGTTTAAAAATAGGAGATCTACATATCTTTGGCTAGATAACTGAGTGTGATACACGAAGGAAAATAGCGTAGTGACACGTTAGGAGCACTGCATCGTCCTTGGTACATGGGACCAATCGTAGCCAAACACGAAATCGGCCATGCCCCAGATCACCGCTGTGGGGAGAATGCTATTATTGAACCCAACGGTTGTCAGAGATACCATGAGGGTGTTGGGGTTCAGTCGTAATAGGTAGTTCGTGGCGGCGGAGATTGCCTCGGATCAAGATCGACCCAGCCTGTCGGGGTCTTGGGAACTCGACAAGGATCATCAGGACACCGGCCTTAAAATAGCTCTCTAGTACACCTGCTAGTATCTTGGTAAAGCCTCATATGTCAAGGCTACCTAGCTTGCTTGACCTTAACAGAGGAGACTGCCACCAATAGAGATGGATGGAGCAAGGGCAGACGGGCGTAACTGATCGACGTCAGCTTTGCCACGAGCCAGATGATGTTACCCGGGGTATTGTCCTCTGAGCCGCCAGCAAACCCTGAAGGCGACTGGGAGAGGGCTTTCTCCTTTGCAGCCAAAGCGCCTCGTTGTAACTCCTAAGCGCGGCGGCGAATGTGTAGTTAAATTTGGAGTACTGGGCCAGTCAGCAAAGGGCTTGAAGGCGCTTAATCCGCCCAGGGGCTTCGTTACCCAGGGCCATTGGCAGAACAATTGGCAGATATCTCGATGGAACAAGATTAATCTGAAGCGCTTAGACGAGAACGGGGGTTATGGAAACAGGCGGACAGGGGATACGTTTTCTCCTTCTTGTTACCCATCGCTGCGCAACACGGCGGGTCGCCGATGTGGTTGGTGGTCTCGGGCAGCCCAGATGCGAACAAGCACGCGCGCGCTGGAGACCCCGGATCCAGGAGAGCTACACTAGTAGGCAGGCAGGCGTTCTTGACCAACTGTAAGACGGGATTAGCCGTGGTCAGGGCTGTACGTCTTGTGGCGCGCGCTCTGCTCGAGGAGGCTACCCACCGCGGCCTGGGAACAAGGCCACCAAAGTCCAGAGACGGGCTCTGGCCATGTAAAGAGAAGAAAGAAAATGATGATTGAGGCAGGTTTTGTGAGCCGCGCGCTGAACGACGAGCGAAGCAGACCGAGACGGGCGAGCATGGCTCATGATGGATGGAGCGCTTCTGCTCGTCGTCCTCTTGTTTATGTTGACGCTTGAGGGAGGGTCGAGAGATCGAGAGAGCATAAATGCCACCCGTGTCCCATGGCTTGTGTGGTGTTACTTAGCACCAGCCAGCCAGTCAGCTCCAACATCCAGCAGTGGTTGACATCCCCAGACTCGTCATCCGGACAGGACACGCACGCACGCGGAACGGCCCTCAGCAAATCTCAACGCACTGTAACCCCGTCTACAGCACGCAGGCTCTCTGTCCCGTCGTTGTCGTCATCTCCACACACATTTGAGCACACATGAGCACTCCTGGCCACACACCTCGCTCGCCAACCACGCCCATCACCTTCCCCTCGTGAACAGATACATATTCAGTTGTTGGACACCGGGCCCGGTCCTCCCTCTCTCTCAGTCTTTCTCTGCAGACAAAGCCTTCCTTCTCCTGGCAGATTGGAGGGACACGTACAGGCGGCAGACACCTAGGTTCGTAGTCGGTTGACCCTGCAGTTGGGGTTGTTTGATGGAGGTGACGGAGGAGGAAGATGAGCGGCTGCTAATAATAGATGGGGGATAGTGCCGGCGCTTAACAGGTACCTTCGTACTGTACCTCACCTTGCTGATCACCCTTGGTACCGTGGTCCGCTGGACTCTGAACCACTCGATCCCCGGTGTAACCCCACAAAAACCCTCTGACAGGGGGGCTCACTACCTACCTACCTACGAACACAGTACTTGTACCAAGGTACTTCCCCAAGGTATGCTACCGTATACTACCGGTCGCCTCTAGTACGCTATAGCGCGTCCTGCTGGGCACCGCCTGTCCGTGGCAGTTCATTCGTTGCTGACGGCGGTTCTTCTAGTTCGGTTTACGGAGCAGTTACCGGTGGATTGTAGTATATAGTATAGGTACTATACTTGGTATATTACAGTTGCCAAGAACCACCACGTCGAGGCGCGACACCTGAAGCTGGGAATCCTATACTCCCTCCTCCGTTTCATGTAAGCCCAGCACTGACTGAAGAGGCGACTGTCGAGCAGAGAGGGACTTGAGCTAAAGCAGAGTCGCAGCCAGCAAACAGAATACCTAATAACGAGCGGGCAACGAGTGGCATCGCACGTCTCGCTGCAGGTCCGGGCAGCCAATCCCCTGCGTTACCACCCGGCACACGCCCATCATCCCCATCATCCCCATCATCGACACACGCCCGAGTGCGCGCGAGCGTGCAGCACATAACCCGGGCTTGTTACTGGCCACAGGCTTGCCGCCATCGACGCTCTGCTTTGCGCACTCGCTCGCGCCGACTGGTCCTCGAGGCGCTCCACTGCCCAGGAGCAGGCCTGCGCCCTCGACCCCTGTCGCGCCCAGTCCCGGGACGTCCTGACCTCCAAGGCGACGGCATCATCTACTACATACCTACATACATACATAGTAGTAGTAGTAGGAGAGCAACCACGGTACCTACGTACATTCATAGTAGTGTTGGGTACTTGTTGTGCGCACAAGTAAGTAGCCCAAGCACTTGTAGCCGTCGACGAGAACCCCTCGAAGCCGTGAGGCGACCAGGGTCTGGCGGCCAGCACCCCGGCACCCCATCCATCCATCCATCCATCCATCCACCTCGCTGGATCCGTCACATTTGTTTCCGCTGCTTCTAGCGGCGTGTGTGCGCGCGCGCGTTTGACCTCCCCTGCTCGTTTGGCGCCTCTGTTTCGCCTTGGTTTGTTCTTGCTTCCACTCCCACGCCGTTTTACAACAGACCCCGGCCCCCCCTGGACGCCGCCGGGCCTCCCATCAATCCACTTCTTATTATTATAACCTCTGCTCGCCCTCTCGCCCGCTCACGCTTTCTCTCCGAAGTGCCGGTTTTTCGAAACTCCTACGGCGGCTTCTGTGTATAGCTCGTGGCCATTCCCACCGCCTCATACCTGGACACACTTGGAGTCATTCGCTTGGCTTGCGGGAGGATATCCGAGAAACCTAATATCTCAACCACCGGGCTACTATCTAATCACCACCACCACCATCACCCCGAGACTAATAGAGCCATCATGCCTACAGCCAAGCCCAAGCTCGCGCAGTTGACGACGCCCGTCACCGCGACCTTTCCATCCGAGCTTTCTGCTCTATCGGCGTCAGCTAGGACACCTCTCTCGGCAGTACCAGCCTTTATCAAGGAAGAATACCCGGGCAGCGCCAGGACACCCATCAGCCCACCTACGGCCTACATGGACTTTCTCAAAGCCGTGTCAGTCCAGTCACCTATTGCGCCAGTCAAGAGATCAGCATCCGGCTGTTCTACGCCTGAGGAGGACCCGGCGCAGGAATCAGAGCCATCTACGGCGAGCAGCATCCAGACAGACTGCTCATGTAAGTGCGGTAGTCACGGGTCGCCCGCGGGTGCTCCAACAAGTCCATACACCTACCAGCCCATGTCCGCGCCACCCATGAGCGTAACATCATTCCCGGGCTTGAAGGTGCCGCCGTCGCCGGCTGTGTCCGTGGCGGACTCGCCTCTGAGCGCTACAATACGCTCCCCCTACAGCACGCGATCAATACGGTCGCCCTTTGACTGGGAGGCGGCGCTGAAGGCCCGCTATTCACAGGACTGCAGAGCGCACAAGCCCACAAGTAAGAGTGTGCGACATATCCGGGAGGTCGTTACGCGGACAGTCACTTACACGCCACGAATGAGCCCAGCGCCCAAGGGCAAGCGGAGAAGAACTCACTCCAACTGCCAGAAGATGACGACTACGACTACGGCGACGGCCGTGACGGCCGCGGCCGAGGTCTCCTCTCCTACCGCGTCATCGTAGACTGCTACGGCGGCGCCCATCGAGACAGCAAACATCATCACCTGAGTGATACAAACCTCGCAGACCCCCAGCCAACAGCTTGGGGTATTTCCCTCGATCCCGACTGGCTATGACGTGAACCCGAACGCCAGCGGCCTCTTTTCATTTGTTCGTACGATCTACCCGTTACCGCTACCACCACTATTGCGCCAACTATCACTTCCACTACCAACGCCGACCTTCTCACCAAATCGACCCACCGCCCCGCCCCAATGATAGAACAGGGGTCGTGGGTACGGATACGAATTTACGTCACGGAATTTTTAGTCTTTTTTTTATTTATTAACATCAGCAAACAGCGTTTTTGGTGTCGGAGGAGTTCACACGGCGTTGCTGGGCGGCGTCCTACAAACACAATTTTTTCCCAGCTTCGCGATACCACGGCAGAGAATCGGGTTGGTTATTCTTGCCTCTTTCAATGTGTTTTTTTTAAAGGGGGGGGCGTTTCCCTGATACATGCTGGGAGATGGCACGGGGGCGTGGAAAGACCGGGGGGGGAAGGGGAAAACACACTAAGAGGGGGGGCTGGGGAAGGGGAAGCGGGAGAGGAGGGGAAAGAGGCAGAGAGAGATCATTGGAAGAGAGCACACATTACGCAAACACACCCATTGGTTGTTGGTCGGTGTAGACTCAACTCAGCCTGCCTGCCTGCCTGCCTGCCTGCCTGCCTGGCCTACCTCTCTTGGGACAGAACGGGCAGGGTTGTTTTTTTGTCCTGGGTACTGCGCGGAAATATAGAGAGAAAGGCAAAGAAATACTCCAATGATATATCCCCCATAGCCAGTCCACCCTGCTGCTATGCCAAATCCTTCCTTGGCTGCTTTGCTGCTGCCTTCCTTCCTGTCTGTTGGTTGCACCGTCCGTGACTCAAAGTCCGCACTTCAACTCTGCAGGCTTTTTTCCACACCGATAGAAAAACTAGCGACCTATGTATGTATGTGTGTATGGTATGGGGCGGGAGCCGTCGAATCAGACGTGCACGCTCTCTCTGGTTGGTGCCTGTGAGCCTCTCTCTCGCAGCGGAGAAGCGAGGCGAGACGCGACCTCGGATGCGGCCGAGCAGAAGCTCTAGTCTAGTCAGTCAACTAAACCCAGAAAAGACTGTTTTTCTCTCTTTCCTTCTAATTGTTAGTTCTGTTTTTATTTTATTTTATTTTATTTCTTTCTTTTCTCGGGAGGAGGAGGGTCTTTGTTTATTTTTCCAACCCTCTCCGCCCCCCTCCTCCAAACGAGCATAATTCGTTCCACGTGCCACCCGCTGTACGCCCGCCCACCACAACAAGAACTTAAGGTAACCGGACAGACAAATAGCAGCGGCAGCAGCGTATGTTTTGTTATTGTTGTTGTTATTGTTGTTGTCCTTTTTTTTTTGTTTTTCGGTCAATGTCTGGCTTCTCCTTGGCTCTCTGCTCGGGGTGCCCCCCCTTTTCGATGGGGCTCCTCCCCTGCCTGCCTGTCTGCTCGCTCGCTTGCTTGCTTATAACGTACGTAATAGTAGGACGGACGAGTCGGTACTGTAAGGCCAGAGAAGCCAAGTACGCAGGTAGGTCAGGTCTTCGAGTAGTAAGTACGGAGTAGCTCGAAGCCTTTCTATCACACCAACCAGCCCTCTCCCGACTGATCCGCCCCCTCTCGTTCGCTCCCGTGGTCAGCCCCAATAGATCTCTAAGGGATTCTATAGAGCCCTGGCCCTATAGATTTGTATATCACACTGGCTGATAATGACCGTGGTGTACAGAGGCTGTTGCGTCATTTCTGGCAGCCTATCGCTACGTACTTCTCGCCACGATATGTCGTTGGGAAAGCTTCTGCAGCCTATGATTCACTGGCCGGAACTCAAACGAACCACTGCCCCCACCCCACTCTCTTTTTTGTCTACACGCTTCCAGCCTTCTAGATCTCAGTGGATGCTGCTGATATGTAGGTGAAATCAATGCTTGCTTATACGGGCGAGGCCGCATCGGGACGGCGTCTTTTTTTTTTTTTTGGCCCCCAACCTCACGTCCCGAGGGACCGCAAAGCCGTATGGGAATTTCCATTCCCTCCCATCACGTCAGCCCGCTATTCCACCGCGCTACGCCCTAACATTATGCCCCAGACAATAAATCTACAGCCCTCCTCGAAAAGCAGAATAAAAAAGTACACGGAGCAGGAGCCGCGTACCCCTAAGCCCGAGGTAAGGGGCTCGGTCTACTACTACCCACAGACCTGCTTCTCGTGTCCCTGTAAACAGCCATCGTCGCGTGACTCCAAATAGTACGACAAAAATGGTCTTTGCAGGCTGGCTAGAGTCAGGGCCAGAGACAACATCATCTTCAAAGTCAAGGCCCTCCTCCGGGCGGCGATGTGATACCTAAGGCAGAGAGAGGTAGTGCAGTGTAAGGAAAGGAAAAGCAAAAAAAGAACCTGGTGGTGTAAGTAGAAAAGTGTTGCAGCGCCCAGAAACGGCCATCGGCTCTTCGCGAAGCCCGCACATGATTGGCCAACCGCCCTCTTATCCCAGAATCCTGGGAAATGCATCGTTAGTGGTGGCATGGGGGGGCCCCATTTTTTAAGCGCCTGGTGTACAGGGCCCCCGCCGCCAATCAGATACCGCGCTTGGACGTGCTCTGTAGGTAAAAGTGGCTGGCATGAGGGGTAAATTAATGGGCACCTTTTGTGACGTGCATGGCAGCCCATCCCCACCCCTCCCTATTCCCCTCCACAGCGAGCGCCTATTGGGTGCGATCACAGCACTTAAGCGCCCACGACATGGGTGACCTCTTCGAGGTAGGTAGGCAGGCAGTGTGCCCGGCCGTTCCCAGATGTGCAATTTCCATGTGTAGAAACTCCATGTTGGGTGAATTGGGAAAAGACGGCTAAGCTAGGCAGGTGGCGGGGGTGGTACAGGCCCCGGCATGTCGAGTATGGAAGAATAAGACAGAACGGCGCGCACCCGGGAAACCTCTCGGTCGGCCGTAGTACACGGCGGATTCCAGCTGCTGAATAACAAAGCGAGTCATATGCCGGCGGTGAGCGAGTGACAAACGCGTCCGGTTTGCCTTGTCGATTCCCTGTCTAGCCACGCGGACGGTTGCCGTCGAAGCGGCCAGACCACTTTGCCGTCGATCAACCGCAGAAACGCCCGTATGCATGAACAGCGCGGCGGCACGTACGACTGCGAGGAGATCGCGACCATGAAGGAAACAGGTAGTTCATCCTTGTACCCCAGGGCTCCGCGACCATGAGCCATTGCCAAGTGCAAATTCGTGAGACGCCATAGCAACTTCCCACGCATGTTCTGCTGGCGGGCAGTCACTTTCTGAGGCTTCCGTGGCAGAATTACACTTCACACCCAATGCCCCAGTGACGGCCATAGTAAGCAGAGGCACTACTAAGGAATAGCAGTCGGACAGCCTGGAGCTATGGGATTGTGCTTGAGGGTTGACGGCAAACAGAAATGCCTGCTAGCTCCGCACACACCCTGCCCGGGCAAAGTGTCAAAACCTGTTAATGCAGTTGTGATTGTGACAGAGCCGCAGTAGCTTGCGAGGCCGGGATGTGCATGTTGGGTGCAATGCAGGGTTAGTGACATGTAGATGGACTCGTGCGGGCAGCTGTGCGAGATCCCAATATGCCCTTCCCGTGCCCGTGACCTGTGTGTCCTTGTGTGTCCTGGTCTGCTTTTTGCTGGATTCGATTGCCTGTAAGCTGGCTACACGACTTATGCTGTGTTTGCCAGCTATGGGCATCCGTATCGCAGCAGTCCTAACCGAGCACCCGCTCCCAGTCGTGCGTGTTCCTCTGCATGAAATTAGCTAATTTTCCGGTTGTACCAATTCCCAGATTGGCAAGGGAAATGCAATATGCTGGATGTGATGGTATTCCAATCTGGATACATTGAGTACATGAGTACACGACTAATGGAGTAACATACGAATATTTCCCGTGCAGCAGGGTTGTGTTTCGACTCGTTGCCCCAAGACTATACATCGTGAGTTGACCCGCCTTGAAGAGATTATCCCAATTGGGGGCCTTACCGAACTTTTAGTGCTTCCATCACGTGGAACCCATGTCCAAGTTGGAGCGGTGAGATGACGGAGGATCACCCCTAGATATCCTGTTTGTGATAAGTTACAACAGCAGCTCTCACAATATCAGGGCTTGTTATAGGCCAGTAATGTTGAGCACTATGTGTGTGACACATAGGTAGAGCACCTGTATTCATTCCGCTTGTTCGTGAGACGATGTTGTGAACCGATTGCTTGTGCGGTGTGGGTGTGGAGGAGATACTCGAGATTGATAATTCCTTGTCGAGGGGAAGTCCAGTCGTGTGGGCAGGGTGTCTAAACAAGCCGCTAGAGACAAAAGATTAGAATATCCGCTCATATGCTAGGACGAATAAATGAGCGTAGTTGTCTCAGATCGCGGGTATCGACTGGTTCCTGCTAGATCTCCCTGACCTCTTTCGCGACTGCATTGCATAGTGCTACCCGCAGACCAGCGCCCGTAAGAACGTGGATCCATAGCCTTTGTGTGTCGCTCAGGCGGTCATTCGCACTCTTGACCTCGGCGAACATGCATTCTTTCTGTGGCTCGGTCCTCCACAGGATGAGGTCGGGCATGCCACCGCCTCTCTGACCGTACTCCTGAGCCATGACTTTGCAAACCGTGGCGAGCGCCGCGCCGTCGAAGCAGTCGGCTAGCTCGAGGAGATCTTCCAGCTCGTAGTCCCAATTGAGGCCCACGACACATGTCCGTTTCTCCCGTTCTCGTTTATCGACCTCTTCAATCAGTTTTGCTGCACCTCCATTTGCAATCTCGACTAGTCGATGGTTGATCTCCGAAGCTCGGGTTGGGTAGAAGGCATCCGTGTGTAGATCTAGTGGGCATGTCTGGTAGGCTGTCTGAAAGACGTTCGGTATATAAAGAAATAGGATGTCAAAGAATAGATAGGCGAACAGTGTTCGTATAATTCCGCCCTCGGCATGGTATCCCTTCCAACCGCGACTCCTGTACCAGGTCAGACACATTGATTCCACACTACACTCTCCTCCATCTTCTGCTTCATCAATCCATATAGTCTTCGTGCTTGGTCCGCGCCCACTTTTGCCTACGGCATCAGTCTTCTTCACCTGGATGCCTTCAGCAAAGTGTTCTTCGGGCGTTTTCAATCGAACATGGCCGAAATCGTGTTGCAATCTTAAAGGTATCTTGAGTTGTTTCTCCAGCTTTACTAGCCGCTTTTGAAGGTCGTAATGGTATTTGAGATGACAGTCGGGATCCTCAAGTGCCCTCTCGCAGGTAGCTACCGCTATGCTTTTCCAGTAGCTCTTTTGCCTTTCAGGATCGCTGTAGGTTGGATTTGGCAATAAGGCATGCATATAATGTTCTTCTAAGAGAGCTTTCCGCTGATACCAGGACCCTCGACGTGCCAGATGGAAAAGGCGCTGATCGAGTAACTCAATCAATAACGCATACTCCCGCTGGTATAATTTCAGTCTTCCAAAGACGTAAGCAGCTTTGTGGACGATGCGTGTGTATGCATGCCCAGGACTAAGCCGTCGCAGGTAAGCGCCTTCGCCAGATTCATAGACTCGTTCTTCTTTTTCCTGCTCTTCTTGTAAAATATTTTTCCATCTCGGATAAATCATTTCAAAGGTGTCAACGACCTTCCGAAAACCTGCCTCTGTGGCGGGGCCGTTGAATTCCAGAATGCTATCAACTGCATATTCAGACCTCATAGCGGTTTCAAACTCTAGAAGCTGCGACCTAGACGTGAAAATACTAGATGACCTGCTAACAATGTATGAAGGGAAATTGCGCCGCGAAATCTTGGCTAGGATGATCGTCGTCAAAGATTTCTCTGTCCACTCAGTAGACCTGTAGAAGACGAGGTGAACTCGTTCAAATAGTTTGAAAACAGGCAAAGAAAGCCTTATGCAAGGGCCGGTCATGGCTAATATCTTGTCGAGGAAACGCCTTCGCCTATTCGCATGGTCGTCCAACCCAGAACCTGGCGATTGCGTGTCGGGTGTTTTGCGCCCGGAAGAGTCAATGGAGTCGATGGTGTCCGCCCGTTGAAGGCCCATTGATAATAGGCTCGTCTGTTGATTGCTCATCCTGCAAAGGGCCTTTGCTAGATCAGGCTTGTTTTTTCCTTGGACTTTGGCCTCCTTGGCTAAAGCTTTCACTTCGTCTAGGCTCAAGAGCGACACGGCTTCTTCCACAGTATTGATGAAATCCTCGGATGCATCTGCAAACGCAAACGCTTCCTCGAAAACACACTGCTCTTGAACAAAGGCATCAAGCTGAGACGGCGAATGGACAGTAAGCGGCTGCTTGGGGGAGCTCTCTTTTGGTAGATCTCTATCCTTCTGTAGCTCTCTCACGGCCCCTTCAATATCGGTAATATCGTTGTAGTAGCCCAAGCGACTGATACGATGCCACGATGAAGTCTTTCTAAGAAATAAGCGCACATATCTGATGGGAGGTCAGAGCTAGGGAGTCAGAAACTGGGTGCCTGCACGCATACAAGAATTGGGCTTCGTAAGAAAGAGATCTCCACTCTCTAAAGATATGGTTCTCCTTGTCGTCAAAGAGATGAGCTTCTTCGTCAAGAACAGTGTCAAGAGCGAGGTTGAAGGCATCAACATAGAGTGAGCTTTTGCCCCTCACCCAGGCCCTCGAGTCGAGCCTCGATGAAGCACTGCCGGCGTCCTCGCTCTGGGAAGCCTTGAATTTCTGGTATTCCTCAATTGCCTCCTTGTCGGGTTCGATTTCGGGCAGAGAGCTCTCAATAGCGGTAGTTCCATATGAGTGGACATCTTCAGTTTCCGACCTCTCTGCCATGTCGTCATCCGCAATGCTATCAAGAGTCTCCGGTTTTTGCAGACTGAGTGGCGGCCTCAGTGGCGGGGTATCGATGTAATATTCATCGGAATCCGCATCACTCTTATACGGCTCTTCCAGTTTTACCTTCTTTGGGGGGTGCTCATCCGCTAGACTGGCAGGTTTCTCTTTCAAGCGTACTCTGCTCTTTGATGGCGAGTAGCAGTTGCCAGAATTGGCCCTTTTAAGAAAAGCATCCATCGTTATATCATGCTCCCTCAACAGAGCAGAAAAGGCGTATGTGTGACATGAGTGAAGGATGAAAGGGTGTAAAGGACGAGGAGGCAAGAACAACGCGGGAGGGAGCGGGACGCGGTTTCGGCGACAGGGGCTTTAGGCTGGTGACGCGCAGTCACGGGATAGCGCGATTGCTATTCTCCTTCCTAACAAATTAGTGCGGTTGCTACAGAACGCTTTGTTCCGCGCGTACCCGCCACATTACCACCGACCTGCCTATACCTACACCTACCTCCCGCCTTCAAACCCCACTAAGTACCTACATCGTCACCCTCACACCTCCGTTGTCCGCTCAATTCTACCGTAATGGCCGACGAGATCCCCCAAACCCCGGTCCCTGTGCCCACCTATGGCCAGCCCGCCGCCCCTACGCCTGCGCAAAGCCAGTCGGGAGAACCCCCCGCGACCACCGAGGCACAGCCACTTGCGCCCACCACGGAGTCTAGCAACAAGGACGTCACCATGACGGACGCCTCTGGCGCCGACCAGGCTGCTGTGAGTTGTCTTGTTCGTCTCGTCGCATGCCTACGTGCCAGCCACGCAAATCCTCGTTGACGACGGGGAGCCCAGCCGCTGACAAGGTGCCCTCGGCAATCTGCAGTCCCCAGCGCCCGCCGCGTCTTCGACCAACGCACCGAGCCCTGCCCCTGTGCGGAACGGGACACCTCTGCGTACCAATGGCCCAGAGAACACATCGCGCGCCGCTTCTCAACACCCCGATCCCGCTTTTACCATGCCCGATACGGCCCCCGCCCACGGAGCGCCTGTGCGCCAGTACTTGAACAGCAAGGTCACCTCTCACCTCCTCGAAGGCATGAAACTGCTTGCCAAGAACCAGTACGTTTATTCTTATTTCCATATCACTTAACAACTCGCTCATTTTTACAACCCAGACCCAAGGATCCGCTGCGAACTTTGGGCGAATTTCTTATCGAACGTTCCAAGGAGATCGAAACATAGAACAAGCGGAACGACGGCACGATTTGCATATGTATGGGCGTTTGGGGACCAGGAAAAGGTGGGCTTAGACATGGATTGTAATGTCCCATTCATGGTTGTCTTTACGAATGATACCATTGCTTTAAACCGGAATTTCTTCCAAATTGGTTGCGAGAGTCTTTATGATCTCATCGCTCTGCCCTTATTCATTGATAAATGGCCGTGTTTCGTCTACCTCGTTTGACTAGAGCCAAGTAATTTTGGGGTGCCATAAAAGCAATACCTCTCCAGGTCCATAACTCCATGCCCATGTCATTCCTTTTCAGAATATTGTTTCACGTCTAAGCGACGATGGTGCTAGCGGTAGCACTGGCGTACTTCCAGGTAGGGGGGAGGACACCGACGGTCTATGATTACAGGTTAGTGCTGCTGATTCGGTTGGTGAGAAGATTCGCATGGACAGGCTTGCCTTGTAGTAGCTAATCAGAAGTCAGCAATTGTCAAGTAAGCGCATTGGTACAATTGTTGGTAAAAGGCGGAGTGCATGGGGGAAAACACCTGCTGGAGGGGAGACATACCGGGCCAGACGGTGGATTCTCGATTCAATCAAGATAAGGCGGAACTTGGCGTCCCGGTCCTTTCGGTTGCGCTCAAGGTGCTTTCGGACGGACACAGCCTAATACTGCATTAGTACCGTTTCCGCGTTACTGGCTTTCCATAAGCTCAGCTCACCTTCTTGATCAACACTAGAATAGCGCATGTTAGCAATCATGATCACATGAAAAAAAGTATGGGCATGGTTGAAGTCGAGGTTGAGGGTCAATGGCCTTCGGTTATAGGCTTTGAACTCTACAACCCAGAGGGAGGGAAAAGTGAATTCGACGGCCAATGGCGGTCTTGATCGTATTCATAAGTACTCGAGTCTCTGGAAATCCACTTACTGTAGAGGTCCCTGAATGAAATGTTAGCATCGATGGAAAAGTGTGAGATGATAGATAGCCAGCTAGGTTGACTTACTCAGGAAGCTCAGGGGCGAGGCCTGTTCAACCGGTCACACTGTCAGCCTGAACCAACAAGTGGCTATGATGCAGCCGATGATTGATAATCCAACTGGTGTCGGATGTATATTTCTGTTCATGTCGTCTGAAAGGGGGTGTTTCAGGTCATACCATTGGACCTATGATTTCATGGTTAGCCTGTCGTTGCCCTTAGGAATCTCTCGCTATGGCTGGATAACGAACTTGAGGATTCTGAGAATCTTGTTGCCCTGCAGAATTACACTTCGTCAGCCAGCCGGTCGTTGCAATGCCATCTGCGGAGAATGCATACGGTAACAGCCTTGACCTGGGCAATTCCGTGGGCGTCACGGAGAACAACACCGATTTGACCTGTACCAGGGTCAGTCTTTCGTTCGCTCTAGCCGTATTCCCGTTCTCGGATTCCGCGCGCTTACTGGGTGTAGCGCCCTTGCGAGCAAGCTTGATAATGTTCTCCTCGACCAGGGCGGGACTGCGAGCCGCATCAGTACATGTGGGAATCGGCGGGATCGTTCATGGGTCGACTAACGTGGCCTTGGACCAGCTGGGAGGAGCGCGCGAGTACGGGAGGGCAGAGGCGGAGATACCCTTTCCCTTGCCTACGCAGAAATGACCGGTTAGCGATTGTCGCAGCGTGCCAGTCTCGGCGTCGCGGGGGATGCGGCCACAACATACTGTGAAGACGACCCATTTTGGCGGTGGTGTTTGTCGGTGGACACGGAGTTGAGCGAAGAGCGGTTGTCGAGTGGTCTCGGTCGAGGGAGGTTGAAGGTTCGCAGGAAATCGGATCGCGGCTGGCAAAATAGGTGTGCGAAATTTCAGGCGGGTGGGTGAGGTTTGTGGGTGCCGATAGGCAGGAGACGATAGTGGCCAAAGCTTTGGCGCCCCACTCAGGTACCTCCTCGCTCGTCTGACTCCGCCGCCCAAAAGCCGAGAATCTACCGCTGTTTAGTTACTAATAAGAGATTTTTTTTCATCTCGGCCAAATCGTTCTTCTACTACCATTTCCTCTTCCTTCCAGCTTGATTAGAAAGACGAGCGAACACAGAGTGTCTCTCGAGCACCCAGAACTGATGTTCGATGTTCGCCGTCGGATAACAGAATTCCCAATCTCACGTCATTTGAATGGGTAGTATTTAGGTACTTGCACCTCAAAGTGCATGAAGTTATTCAAAGGTACGTTAACCAACCTCCGTCTGCCCAAATCTCCCTCTACCCTTTGTTTCCTATGATGATAAACCACTTTTTATTATATATTTTCTGGTACCTCTTATATCATCGGGCCTCCGGGCCTGAAATGTATTAATCGGACTTCTGATTCGGAAACTTGCCCTATCTTGCATGCAATCACCAGCTAGCCAAAGCATTCCGCTAACTATTCAAAAGTAGGGTGCCTCATACGATCTGTCGTGGGGCCGATAGATTACGTACGCAAGCATTGTCTTGCTAGGTGTGCCAGTATTTGAGAAGCGATAGCGGAACTTCTCTGCCTGCACCGGTTTTAGCAAAGGTAATAGTCGAAACGAATAGTAATATGAAGTGGGCAGGACGGTGTTGTGGCCGATGGCGATGACTGCGTTTTCAGATATAGTATTCCTCACCAGTTAGCTTTCTCAGGTCAATGAATATGTCACAGAATATGGACTGAAAAGCAACTCGTTATCTTGCACCAAGTCAAAGTTTTCAGGATTGAATTACGCTCTGTACCAACTGCATCCAGGCCAGCCCCGAATGTGAGCAACCGATCGCGCACGTCTTAAACTCTTACTCTGCTTTCACAGCCAGCCTACCGTAGCGTGCCACGCCATCATCGATACGCATACCCCTTCGGGATACACCACAGTCTTTTGGGTATATTTAATTCATCATCGCCCACCCGCCCAGCTAGGCGCAACAGAGAGAACAGCTTGACCAGCCTCTCCCAAGAGACAAATCAATCTCAGCCCCCGCCGAGACCACCCATCCCGGACCATCTTCCGAGACCACCTATTACAGCTCCCGTGTCACCTTCTACATTCGAGTTATAGCCGTGAAACGGGCGAAGATGATAGCTCACCTAGTGCGGCCCTAGGGGCACGTCAGCGAGGCAGTTGGTACCCGCCACTTTTTCACGTCCGCGACCTTCAGACCATGCCACCACATGTTCTTCTATACGGGACCCTGACGGGACCCGGACAATCCTGCAACGCGTCACGCAGTGTGTCCCACCAAGCCCGTTGCTGCGGCCCGGTTGGATCGAGAGCTTCAAGCAGCAAGATGCTCGCTGCTTATCCGCGCTCTTATCTCACTCAACGAGCTCTCATCCTCCTCGCCGCCAGGCCAGCAGCCGGGCACCGGCGAGGATAACGCGCAGATGTTGGCGGGTAAGCCGGTCGATAGGGTTCACGGTATGTTCTGGAAGATTGAAGATCACCGCCACTTCTCCGCGTTACAGTCGTACGAGACACCAGTGTACCGCGGATAACTGGTGCCAAATCCACGCTGAGGACGTCGAACGCATCGATGGAAAATACAATATTCTTGGCAATGGCGTTGTCTTCGTATGGGCGAAAAAGCCCGCAAAAGCCCCTACCTCACTGATGGCAAGTTCGACCTAGCCAAGTAGCAGGGCAAGGCATAGTTTTATTTTCCCTGAAATGAGCGTCAGTGGGGAAGCTCGGGGATAGATTACTTGCAGTAGGCGGCTCAACATGACCCGGAGTTCGGTCACATGGGAAATTGGATTACCGGCATGTTTTCAGGTTACTACGTGGGAAGCCGCCTCCGCATTACCGCTTTTCAGGTTATGCTCGGCAATCGGGAACGCGATCACGGGACATTCCGCTTTTATGGAGTGCCTATTCTTACCCGTCTATTGGCAACTGGTCTTGAGCAAACAACGGGTTACGATTTCTGCCGACACCAAACCGCACTACTAGAAGGCATCCACAACTTGGCGTCATCGTCATTCCTAGTCATTATGTCTTGAATTTCTCAATAGCAACCCAAAATCTATCGCCGCCGATTTTGCCCATACCATTTCCCCGAGTCGTCCCGATCATCAATAAATCATGTGCATAGTGTGAGTAACCGAGGCTTTTAGCTAATTACAAGTTGACAGCGGTGCGGAACTTGGCACCAGCGTAGACGGCGTTGCTTCCGAGTTCCTCCTCGATGCGGAGGATTTGGTTGAGCTTAGCCAGACGCTCGGAGCGAGCAGGAGCACCAGTCTTGATTTGGCCGGATCGGATGCCTACGACGATATCGGCAATAGTAACATCCTCGGTCTCACCGGAGCGGTGGGAAACCATGACGCCCCAACCGTCAGCGTACGAGTCCTTGGCGGCTTGGATAGACTCGGTCAAGGTTCCGATCTGGTTGACCTTGAGGAGCAAGGCGTTGGAAGCCTTCAGCTCGATAGCCTTCTTGATGCGGATGGGGTTGGTGACCGTCAGGTCATCAGCCACAATCTGAATGTCTTGAGTCTTGTAGAAGTAGCTCCACGCCTCCCAGTCATCCTCAGCGAAGGGATCCTCGATGCTGACAATGGGGTACTTCTTGCACAGCTCACCATAGAGCTTAGCAAGTTCCTCATAGGTGATCCACTTGGTGGGATCGCTGTCGGGGTTCTTGAAGTCCAAGTCGTACTTCTTCACATCCTCCTTGTAGAACTCGCTAGAGGCAACGTCCATGGCAATGTTGACCTTTCCAGTGTAACCGGCTTGCTCGATAGCATCGGTAATGAGGTCGAGAGCCTCCTCGGCGGTCTGGATATCGGGGGCAACACCACCCTCATCTCCGACGTTTCCTGCAGACTGACCGTATTTTTGCTTGGCGAGCGCCTTTAGCTTGTGGTAAACCTCAGCACCCTGGCGCATAGCCTCGGAGAAAGAGGGAGCGCTGGAGGGGACAATCATGAACTCCTGAAAGGCCAGACGGCCGCCAGCGTGAGAACCGCCGTTCAGGACGTTCATGAAAGGGACAGGAAGGACATAGGGCTTCTTGGTGCCAGCTAGGTCAGAAACGTGGGCATATAGGGGGACGCCCTTCTCAGCAGCACCGGCCTTGGCAATAGCAAGACTGACACCCAAGATGGCGTTGGCACCAAGCTTGGTCTTGTTAGCGGTGCCATCGAGCTCGTTGAGGAACTTGTCGACGGCGCTCTGATCCTTGACGTCGAGGTTCTCCTTGATGACGGCGGGGCCGATAACACTGTTCACGTTGTCGACAGCCTTAGTCACACCCTTACCAAGCCACTTGCTCTTGTCTCCGTCACGGAGCTCGCAGGCCTCATGCTGACCTAAAGCGGGCGAGTTAGCCGGTTCCAGTCACGTTGTTTATGGTCTAGAGCGGAGAATACGCACCAGTAGAGGCGCCCGAGGGAACAATGGCACGGTGAAGACCAGTCTCGGTGACAACGTCAACCTCCACGGTGGGGTTGCCACGGGAGTCGTAAACGGAACGAGCGTGGATCTTCTTGATGGCCATCTTCAGCTACTACAGGTTCGAGGCGGATTGAGTTAAGCTTGCTTTCCGGGGGGCTGTTAGTTTATGCGCGGACGGGAGTGCGATAATTGAAGCTGGGCAGTGCGAGAGCGAGGGGGTGACACAGGTCATGCGGGGGAGGGGGAAGCTGAGGAAAGTAAACAGAAATTCTCTCACAATGGCCGGGGTGGCCTGGAGAAAAACAAAAATATACCTCAAAGCAAAGGCACAGACCGAAGCAAGGCGTTTGGGCGAAGATGAGAATGAGATGGCGGGGTAGCGGCGCAACAGAGCTTGATCGCTTGACCGATGAGCTCCAAGCATTGCTTCTCCGAAGCAGGGCAGGTACGAAGTGGGAGTGGCAAGCAACAAAAAGATACTCACAGGTAAACACGTAAACGGTGACGGCGGTGTAGGTGGTATAGAGATGCTGGGTGTGAAGGAGAAGAAAAACCGAGTGGTAGGTAGGGTAGAGAGAGAGAGAGAGGCTGTACGAGGTATGTATGCTCTTGGTTGGTGGGCTGTGGTTGGCCTGGCAGGGAGGCAGGTTGTAGGTAGTGGTGTTGGCGGGGTCTTGGGCTGATCCTAGTCTGACGTGCTGCCCTACTGTACCTCTACATAGTAAACCAGATGAGGGGCACGATTACATGCATCCCCGGCCAATCAGGGGCGCCGAGGATGCATACGGACCGGCGAGAAGTGGGTACCTGGGTACCTAGGTAGCTCCCAGGTCCGTGGTGGGGAGTGAAGCCAATCGATAAGAAAATTGTTGAGCCCAGCCAGTCGGCCCTATAAGAAACATTAAGAATAGCTAAGAACCCCTCCTGGATAATTTTCCAAGAGCGTGAGCAAGGTACCCGCCCACCTCCGACGGGGCTGCGTACCAAGTAGTCCGGCTAAGAAGTAGCTATCTACGGAGTATCTAACATTAGGTACGCTGGACTAATAATGCAACTAATAGTTACGCCGATTTGGGTGCGATGGAATCCAGCCGGCCGTAGCTTACTTGGTAGCACTTGCACGCAACCTTGTTGGACTGAAGCCTGAAGGTGCGGCCTGGAGCTCCCCCCTCCGCCAGTTCGTTTCAGGGCCTTGTAAGTGCTTCGAATATCGGGCTCCGGGCTCTTGGACCATGACACCACATCGGCCCAGGCGTGGGATTTGAGACATTTTGCCTGCGTTTATGCCGAAAGCGGACTTCGCCAACGAATATATCACGCTTGGTATCACGCCCTCCCTCCCGCTCACACGGCCGGTACCGACACCGAGACCTGCCGCCGACCCATTTGCTCAGACTCGACCCAGTCAGTGCTCAGATCATCAATCGCAGGGAGAAGGGGGACGCCAGCATTGCCTCTTCTGGGAATATCCGACTTCGCCCACGCCTATACGTAGCTCGAGAACTCTTGGCTAATGTCCTGTTCGAAGCTGCAAGACAAACTAATATTTCGTCTTTCTCTACCCTACAATGAGAAAATTTGTCAGCGGGCTCATCCAACTATACGAATCCCGCACCTCCCCCGCCAATGACTGTGACTCATTTGGGGGAGCACTCAGCAAAGAGGTAGCCTGATATGATAGCCCACTAGAACGCAGCTATTTTACGTTAGATGCTTAGGAGACAGTGTAACCTCCAAGGGCGCTTAAGCAAATTTGCGTCTTGTCTTTGCTTTTAGCAGCGCTGAATACATTGCTGGTCTGCCGTGGGGTGCGGCTGCACACTGCAGCACGCCTAGCATTTTTGATGGCAAGGCTTCCTTCCATATACTTTGTACCCGCTTAGCCTAGTGCAACGGAAACCGGGCCTGGCTAAGTATCCTTTACACGGTGTTCAAGGCTGGCAGTAGATATTGGCAAAGCAAGTTTACTTCCCTCCTGGGTATTTGCCCTCGCCCAGGGAGTAATTCCAGTCGGGCATGGCTGCGGTAATTTTCAAATCTTACTATCGTCTAGTAAGTCGAAACAAGTACTTGGCTTCTGTCAAAGCAGAAAGTGGCCTGAAGTAAGATACCAATGATGACTGTATTGGCATATCTGGTGCTGGCTACCGAGTACTTTCTAATGACATTTCAATACCTTTTCCACGATCTTATTGCTCTTAGCTTACATACTTCATACTGTGATATTTGAAAATATATCATGAATAACGGACATCGTCAGCAAAAGTGTTAACATCAAAACAGAGCTGTATTCTAGCCTCGTTATCCTATCCACAAGAGCATCCAAAATTGAAAAATTTAACCAATACAATCATACAAATCGTTCGCTATAAGTAGACGATAAAAGGGAGCAGAAAGGCGCATTGGGACCAATACTCGGTTGCAGACTCTAATAGGCTTCTATGGATAGGCGAGAGAGATAGAGACCGTCAGCCGATTGGCGACGCACACAAATCTGGAGGTGTAGTAGCAAACGACGGGCGTCACGCGAATGAGAGCAATGTACTAGGCTTGTTATTGTTATTACATAGGTACTTGTGGAGCGAGACGCATCTACTCTGCGAGTAATTGTTATGTGACCAACTCGAACACCACAAGAGTCACGGAATTGACTAGTATGGCTGCATCTTCACTTCTTTGGCTGCTGCAGTGGTACAGCTAGTTTACTTCTTTACCGCTGAATTAATGTACTCGGTGTATAACCTATATAATGCATGTTTCTTTTTGTCACACTGCGTGGATGAGAACCTAGAGATCATGCGTATTCTAAAGGGCCACGGAAACGTCTAGCTTAGATGCCAAGTTCTTGGGACTGATAATTGCCTAGCCGCACAAACGCCGCGTCGCGTCGCTACTGCGACTTCTGATAGCCGTTTTCCTTGACCCAAGTTGCAACATCGTCGCGATCTCTTTGTAACCACGAGATTTTGCTGCGAATAGCGTCCTTGCTTTGCGCGAGTGGCTGGTTAAATGAGTTGGTGTCGATGTCCTCAAAGAATTTCTCGACTCTCTCTAGCTGCTCGGGCTTCGCGAAGCTCGAAGTGCAAATTGTAATCATCGAGCCTAGGATGGGCGGGTTACCGCTTAGGCGTTTATAAATCTCGGGCCATTTCTCGGTCAGCCAATTGAATAGAGCCTCTATACCCTCAGCGTGGCTACGAAGGCCGCTGGTTGGGAGATAGATGTCCTGGCTCTTGACCTCGTTGCCCAAAGTGAAATCAAGTGTCTGTCGAATGAGCTCAGGATCCTTAGCACGACCGATGCAACGTAGCGCCGTGTTTCGCTCGTCAGTATTAGTGGAAGCCCGGAAAATGTCCATTATGGCATTGTACTGTTCTGAGTTTAGTTTACGAATCACATCGGCAAATATTATTGAGCTTACCTCTTCCTTTCCACCATACTTGAGGGCCATGCCGAAAACGCTACCCCTGATATTGGGGTGAATGGCTGACTTATCACCAGCCTTGTATTTGGCGAACATGCTCTTAGCTGCTGCGATAATCTTGTCGTCGCCTGCCATACCAGCGGCTCCAAAAAGCATAGCCTTGAACTGTTGCTCAATATGTCCGTCGTTCGCTGAAAATTCCCAGCCTAGCTTATGAGCTCTCTCGCTGACCAACTCCTTGACGAAAGCCTCGAGGCCGTCCTTAACAGCCTGATCCTCAAAAATCCAAGCCGATTGGACCGTCGCCACTCGAGCGATAATTTCACTCCATACAACAAATGAAGCTTCCGTATCAAATCCTTTCAAGAGGTTGAGTACACCCGACGTCTTTTGGTAACCAGAAACTGCAAGCGCACCGGCATCGGCGATCATACCAGCACGGTCTTCAACTGTCAATTTGCCTTCCTTTGCAGCTTGGCCAAGCTTTGTAAGACGTTCTTGGCTGTAAGAAGTCCTATAGATACTGGTGTGGTTTGCATTTAGCTTGAAAAAGTCCAGGTCTTGCAGTTTATAAACACCCTCTCTTTCTGTCAGGGTCAACGACTCGTCGACGCCCGTCTTAGTTCGAAGTCCAAGGAATACTGGGTACAAAACTTTGTCTTCCTCGGGCTTCGTGTCGCCGGTTCTCAAAAATCGGTTTTGCTTCACTTGAATTGAGTTCTCTGCTGCGTTCTCTGTGACTTGGACGACTGGGAACCCGACATTTTTAGTCCAAATGGACATTATCTCTCTCACCGGTTTACCGCTGGCATCTTCCAGGGCTGCCCAGAGATCGTCCGTTTGCGTGTTACCGTAGGCGTGCTTTTTGATATATCGGCGAACACCCTCCAGGAAAATATCCTCGCCTAGATACGTCGAGATCATGCGTAGAACACACGAACCTTTCGAGTAAGAGATCGCGTCAAAAATTTGGTCAACCTCGCTAGCACGCTTGACTGGTACTTCGATTGGATGACTGCTTCTCAAAGAGTCCAGACCTAAAGCGCTCTGCAGGTTATCCGCAACATAGTTTTCCCAGACTTTCCATTCCGGGTAAAAGTGATTGCAGCCTATATCCAGAATTAGCCCCCTGTCATTATTTAGCATGTGTACTTGGAGTGATCGTCATACTGAGCCAGCTCATGAGCGTCGCAAAACCTTCATTGAGCCACAGACCTTCCCACCAATCCATGGTCACTAGGTTTCCAAACCATTGATGGGCCAATTCGTGCTGGACAACCTCAGCAACCCGCTCTTTCATGGCGGCACCGCTGGCCTCTTCGTCTAGCATGAGATCCACGACTCGATAGGTAATCAATCCCCAATTCTCCATGGCACCGGCGGCGAAGTCGGGAATGGCGACCATGTCCATCTTGGGCAAGGGGAAATCAGCATCGAATATTTTCTCGTAATATTCTAATGTCCGTGCTGCCAGTTCAAGAGAGAAGCGCCCGTGCTCAATATTTGAGCTTGGCGGTGCATATACGCGGATTGGAACGCGGAACTTCTTGGTCTCGATATAGTTGAGCTCACCGATAATGAAAGCAACCAAATACGTGGACATGAGCGGGGTCGGGTGGAACTTCACAGCCTTCTTCGTCGTGCCGCTCATTTCAGAATGCACCTCGGCTTCCGAAGCCACATCCATGTTGCTCAAGCATGTCAGATGCTTGTCTGCGATGAGGGTTATAGTGAAGTTGGCTTTATGAAGAGGCTCGTCGAAGCATGGGAACGCTCTTCGGCAGTCATTGGCCTCCATCTGCGTCGTAGCAAGGACACCTTCAGAGCCATCGGGCTTTTTGTATGTGGAGCGGTAGAAGCCAGCCATCGAGTCATTGAGCTGGCCTGTGAACTTGATCTCGAGCTGGGTCTTGCCCTTCGGAACGGCATCATTCAGGGCAATCTTGGAAACCTGGGTAGATTCGTCGTAAGTGATAGCTGAAGAAGATGTTACAATAGTGTCTCCCGACTTGATATGGGCACTATGGATATCGATCTCGAGGGTGTGGAGGGAGATGGCGCGTGTCTCTTCCTGCACGTCGAAGTCGATGACAGCCTTGCCCTCGAAAGTAAACTTGGTGAAGTCGGGCTCGAGTGTGACGTCGTAGTGCCGGGGGATCACGTTGGTGGGCAGCAGCTCCCGGCCCATGGTGGGATCGGGGTTGGCACCGCCAAAGTGCTCAGTGTCGCCAGCTAATCTGCACATGTTGTGTCTTCTGTAGGAGCAATACCGAACCAACGAGGCCGAGGGGGGCGCAGGTGGCCGCCAGGGTCTTAAATGAGGGGGTCTCGAGGGTGTTGAGTAAGACGGTGAGAGGGCAGCGATGCTTGGCGCAGCTCGAGGAATGGTGCTATTTCGCACACGTTAGCCAAGCGTGGTCCGGGTTGGGGATGCTTGGGGGTGCTTGGGATGCTCCTCCGTCAGCCGGCCGAGGCTCTACTTACCGGGGGCGGGTGCTGGTGAGAGAAAGATGGCGTATCCACCGGCCAACATGCGTGGGTGGTGAGCGTGGGTGGTGTAAGCGGGCTCTACTAGTAAGGAGGGAAGCTCGAGGGAGAGGCTCGATGCGGGAGAGCGAGCGGAGAGACATTAGACTAAGGTGCTGGCAAGGGATCTACTATGAGGTAGTTAGGTAGGTAGTTTTACACGGGCAGGCACAGTAGCTACCGTACGCACAGCGGCATACGACTTGTACAGATGGGGGAACTCTAATAGTACACAGTGCTATGATAGGACAGGATGGGCGGAGGGCCAGTGGTGTACACAAATAGAGGGGTAATAGGAGGGGCAATCGGATGTCCCCCAGGCTACCCAGTTCGTATAGTCATGTGGCGGGAAGGGGCTGTTTGGGAACAGAGGGTGCAGGTATTGTGGGTGCTCGAGTTGGTTCTCCGTCGTCGTCTGTGGTCTCACGTCTTGTCTGATTCGAATGGGTAGAGTTTTTGGATGACGCTAGGCACAAACCTGCATAGCCTGATCAGGACTAGCGCTGCATGATGATAAGCCGGTGACATTCTACCTACTTCCTACCTGTAGCCTGTAGCCTGTAGGTACCTAGGTACGGTACCTAGTAGATATAGGTTCCGAGGTACGGTAACAGGTACGGTATCTATGCAAGTACCCCCGGTGGTACGATACCAACTTGAAGTGAAACAAACCAATGGCGCAATATTGGAGTAGTTGTCCCATACAAAGATGTTCGTGGGTAGGCAGACAAGACAAGGGAGGAATCTTAAGGAATGTAGAACCTATAAATTACCGAAGCGCGAACTTATATTGAATATTAAGTCTCCAAGGAATTATGAGCCGGCAAGTATCTGGCAAGGGTAGCCTTTGAAAGCTAGAAGGTCATGGGGTCCGCCCTAGAGCTATACGTCGGGCAGTCAATGATGGTTAACTGCCTCCTAGCACATTGCTATGTTAGGTATAACCACCCAGGGAAGTCACGTGTACAGGTTCACGTTCGATTGCAGGCTGCTTCAACAAACCGTACCTAAGGTGGTATATTACCTTTGTGACCTTTGGAGCTACGGAGTATCCCTTCGATGCTGTCCATTCCCGACTAGTTGAAGCTCTTGTTGCAAGGCGAAAACTCTTGCCCAATCATAGGTACTACCTATTTTGTGAGTGTATGCAGTAAGCGGTTTTATATGATTATTTCTTTTAGCCTGCATTTCGCCTCCTCAAGCCTATGGGATTGAAAATACCTATTTACATGCTGCTTCAATCTTTCTTTGCAGGGTGTCTTCATGTTATACGTGGGCACGTACTACTGGTATGTACAGTATGGGAAAGCCTTGGCCAAGATAAAATTTCCGATTGGATTAGGTACCTAAACCTTACAAACTTACATGTTAGGTACCCACTTAGTAGATGCGACGCTAGTGCTACTTCGATTTGCCCTTCGCCCTCGTCCTTCACTGTGAACCATCACATTCGACTATCAAACATCAGCTGCAAAATGGGGATACCGCCTCGTTCTGGATCTACCTCAAACGGCGTCGAGGCCACAAGTAATGGCGTCGATGCTCAGAAAAAGAAACAGCCCTTAGACATCGAGGAGATACTGCGAGCGAAAAAAGCCGCCGACGCCGCCGCCGCGAAGCCTCGATTCATCCCGAAAGCCGAGAGAGAGCGTCGCGCCCAGGAGCAGAAGCAGAAGGAGGAGGAAGAAAAGCGCAGGAAGCAGGTGCCCGAGAAGCGGAACACGTGGACCACTCACCAAAATGGCAGACCACCGCGCGACTCTCAGCCCGCTGTGCCTACGGGGCCGAGGGCCATGCGACAGGGCAGACACACCGGCGAAAACGAGAAGCCCAAGGCCGCTCACGACGCCAGGGCGGCTGGGCAGAAGAGGAAGGTGCCTGAGGAAGATGAGTCCTCCCAGATTCGCGCGAGATACATGGGCCCAGAGTTAAACCAGTCGACGTTCTCGGCCAAGAAAAAGTCGAGGAGGCATAGAGATAAATTTAACTTCGACTGGGATCCGTACGACGATACGAGTCAAGGAGACGCGCTCATCCATTCGGATAAGATGTCAATACCGGTCGCTGATGGCGGTCTTCTTTACAAGTACCAAGGCCTGGTTGAGCCGGAGGACCTGAAGCGCGCCAAGTTTATCATAGCTGGTGACCCGGAAACTGGTAGAGAGCGAGCAGAACAGTTGCTCGAATCGGCACTGCGAGCAAAGGAAAGGGCAAATCGGAATACATTCGGGAAGCACTGGTCAGAGAAGCAATTGGACGATATGCGGGAGAGGGACTGGCGTATATTTAAAGAGGACTTTGGCATCTCTACAAAAGGTGGCCTCCTACCCAATCCAATGCGTAGCTGGAAAGAATCTGGCCTGCCGCGGAGGCTGCTTGAGATTGTCGCAAAGGTCGGTTATGACGAACCGACCCCCGTTCAACGTGCTGCGATTCCTATTGCCCTACAAGCCCGAGACCTCATCGGTGTCGCCGTCACCGGCTCAGGCAAGACGGCTGCTTTCCTCCTACCCTTATTGGTCTACATATCCGATTTACCGCCGTTGGACGAGATTACGAAAAACGACGGACCATACTCGCTCATCATTGCACCTACTCGAGAACTGGTTCAACAAATCGAGACGGAAGCTCGAAAGTTTGCTGAGCCACTAGGCTTTACCGTCGTCAGTCTTGTGGGTGGTCACTCGCTTGAGGAACAGGCATTTGCACTTCGGAACGGTGCGGAAATCATCGTCGCCACCCCCGGTCGTTTAGTCGATTGCATTGAGCGTCGACTGCTAGTTTTATCCCAATGCTGTTACATCATCATGGACGAAGCTGATCGTATGATCGACATGGGTTTCGAAGAACCCGTCAACAAGATTCTAGATGCCCTCCCCGTGACTAACGAGAAGCCGGATACCGATGCCGCGGAGAACGCGCAGCTCATGAGTCGCGCTCTCGGAGGCAAGGAGCGGTACCGGCAAACAATGATGTACACCGCTACGATGCCGACAGCTGTTGAGAAAATTGCCAAGAAATACCTCCGTAGACCAGCCACGGTCACTATCGGTAATGCTGGTGAAGCCGTCGACACGGTCGAGCAACGGGTTGAATTTGTCGCCGGAGAGGATCGTCGCAAGAAGCGTCTCCAGGAAATCCTGACATCGGGCGAGTTTGCCGCGCCGATCATCGTGTTTGTGAATATTAAGCGCAATTGTGACGCAATTGCGCGTGAGATCAAACACATGGGCCTTTCAACAGTCACGATGCACGGAAGCAAGACCCAGGAGCAGAGAGAGCAGGCACTGGCATCAGTGCGCAGTGGAGGTACCGAGGTCCTCGTGGCGACAGACCTGGCTGGTCGTGGTATCGATGTGCCCGACGTGTCCCTCGTTGTCAACTTCAACATGGCCATGAGCATCGAGAGCTACACCCATCGCATTGGTCGTACCGGTCGTGCGGGCAAGAGCGGTGTGGCCATCACATTCCTCGGCAACGAGGATGCCGATGTGCTGTACGACCTGAGACAGATGCTCTCCAAGAGCTCGATATCGAAAGTGCCCGAGGAGCTGCGGAGACACGAGAACGCACAACAAAAGCCTAACAAGGGAGGCTTCAAGAAGATTGAGTAGTTGCGCGGACGGTAGTGAGTTGAAGAGCAGAATGGAAATTTAGCAATTGTGTAACTGAGATACCACGATAATGAATTAATTGTACCTATGTGTTCTACCTTGGTGGTGCTTTGTCTTAGGTATGTAGAATGATACGGATATATGATCGATCAGTCCCAATGATCAAGTCGGTACTTCTAGATACTTAGGTACCGAGAGTGCTTGGCATTAATGCGGGCATAAGTAAGCATAATTAAGTACCTACGGAGTACTCAATACAGTATTGCGTTGACGGTTACGGTATTCGACGATTCGCTGGCAGCTGCCAAATGGTACCGCTTAGCCGTGTTCTTAGATAGGCTGCCCAGATCCTAGTGCTGTCCCTTATCACATTTCGGGTTAGACATGTGAACTTGCGATTTGGAGCTTCCCAATTCAATCTTTCTCGCTGCTAACAACCGTCTACGACAAATCCTCATCTCTCGAACGGCAGCCAGCGACCCTCGCGACGGGACTCCCGCAGCCAAAAAAAAAAACAAAAACAAAAAAACAAGAAACAAAAGATGTCGTTGAACATGCGCTACGTCGAGCTCGCCAAGCAGCTGCACCCGCGGCTGCAGCGCTTCTTCGCCCGGTACCCGCCGAACCAGATCCTGCCGACGTCGACGCGCACCAACACGATCGAGGGCGGCGCGACGCCGAACCCCTTCCTGCCGCACAAGCACCCCGTCACCGGCAAGTGGCACGACCCCGAGTTCTCGCTGCGGCGGCAGGCCGAGCTCGTCAAGCTGGCCCGCGGGGAGGGCGTCGAGGAGCTGCTGCCCTTCACGACCAAGGGCACCGAGGAGCGCATACGGCACCGCGTCCAGCACGGCCTGCGGGTGCGCGGCACCGGCGTCGGCCAGAAGGTCAAGGGCCACCTGCACGAGAGGATGCTGGCCGCAAAGTACGTCTCGGCGAGAGACCGGCCCGCACACACGCTGACGGGTCATACAGGATGGAGAAGAGGAGAACGGCCATGCTGGGCATGCCCAGGCTTGTACGGGAATGGAGAAAGGTACGTTTGGCCCGCGCGGGCATGTGTTTGGGCATAGCGTCGTTTTACTAACTTTTTTTTTTTTACCAGGTCGGGAAGAGCAAATGGCTCAAGTATCCGCGATAGGCGAACAAATCTTGGGCGTGTCGCGGTTAATCGGCTATGCAGTCGAGTGTACGAATTCATGTATAAAATTTTACCAAAGGTGTTGGGGGTCACACCAGAATTTCAAGCATCATTGAGCCAAATTGGGGGTGTCGTCGAAACGTTGTGCTTCCGCGGAACAATTGTTGCTGCCAACTGAGCTGAATATTTCTCACAGAACACCCGACAGTCAAGGTTACCAGCGCTATCTCTTTTTTCGGACAACTTTTTGTTATTTTTTTCTATTCCATGCCATACTCTGGTCCAGATCTCTATGCTATGATGTAGCTCACTCTTAACATTTTCAGATGCAAACCAAGGGCGCTCACGTGACCCGCTCACTCTCCGACCCAGAAAAACCGGTTTTCGACGGGGCAGCGGGTGGATGATCTCAACTTACACGCATCTCCAGCTCTCTCACAGACCCAGACACTGAACTTGCCGAACAAAAACGTGTCGCCTATTTCCCGGCCTGTTGAATGTCTTAATTTCCACTTTTTTAATCAAATTAGCGTTCGCGTAGTCGAGGGAGCACTTTTAAAAGGAGCCGGACGGATGCCACCCGCAATATCACGGACCTCGGCAGAGCCAACGCTCTACGAGATCCTCTCGCTGCCGCCGAAGCGCCTGGAGGGCCAGGCCTCCGCGGCGCAGCAGAAGGCCATCAAGCAGGCATATCACAAGGCGCTGCTCAAACACCACCCGGACAAGAACCCTCAGGACTCCCCGGGCACGTCGCCCGGGCCTGCTCAGTCGCGGCCCGGCGGTGGTGGCAAACCCGCCTCCGCCCCCTCCGCCCCTGCCGTCCCCAGGTCCCAGCTCACTTACACAATCGACCAGATCCAGCATGCCTACGGCGTGCTCTCGGACGCGCGGCAGCGCCGCGAGTACGACCGCCAACTGCTCCTGACGTCGTCGTTGTCGTCATCATCCGCATCCGCGGCGGCGGTGGAGCAGAGGCACGCCGTGTCGACGCACTTCCACACGGGCGTCGAGACGGTCGACCTCGACGACCTGGGCTTCGACGAGCACACGGGCGTCTACTTCGGCGCGTGCCGCTGCGGCAACGCGCGCGGCTTCCAGTTCACCGAGGAGCAGCTCGAGGCCTACGAGGAGGACCTCGTGCTCATGGTCCAGTGCCTCGACTGCAGCCTCTGGATGCGCGTCCTGTTCGACGCGGCCGAGGACTCGGACGACGATGAGCATCCGCCGCAGCCGCAGCCGCCGCCGCCGCCGCAGCAGCAGCAGTCATCGTTCTCCTCGAGTCCCCATCCTTCCAACCCACCTCCTTACGGGGGGGACAACAGCAACATCAACATCAACAACACCCGGAGCCCCGCTCCCGCGATCGGCCGCCAGATCCTGCTGAACCAGGTCCCAAACGCCATGGCGCACCGCGGCAGCCGCAGTATCAGCAGGAGCGGCAAGGGCTGGGCCTTCAACTTCAGCTTCGACTGGGGTATGTCGCTATCCGGGTCGGTCTCCGCGTCTACGAGCGGCAGCCCGGAGCGCCAGACATAGTATCATCTCAATGACATTCACTTCTAAATGTTCAAAAAAAGAAAAAAAGAAAAGAAAAGAAAAGAAAAGAAAAGAAAAGAAAAGAAAAGAAAAGAAAAGAAAAGAAAAGAAAAGAAAAGAAAAGAAAAGAAAAGAAAAGAAAGGGAAGAGTTAGACAAGCTGTAACGTAGATATTACCTTGACTATCTAATCTGACTCTCGTTGTCAAGTATGTTAACGTGGTACTGAAGCATATTACGCAGTAACCCTGTTCAAGCTCTGAGCTATGTAAGGCGAAGAAGCACTTGTTGTAGGATCGCCTCAGTGTGATTATCGTTAGGAAATAGTAAACGTGTGAGGCTAATTGCTTGCTTGAAACTAGCCAACATCTAAAAAGCGTATGTTCCAGGTCTCATTCACAGAGGCGAGCGAGCTCATCCGCTTTTAATTTCACATGCTGGAATCCACCAACCCGTAGTAAATATATAAAATAGCTTAGGCCCAAACATTAAGAGCAAAAAGATACCAGAGCGCTGGCTTTAAATGATTCAACCTTTTGTCATCCGCATATCTAGCACGGGATACAATTTTTATTGTCCAGATGAGTTTGTATTAGAGTCTAAAAGGCAAGCTTGCGGCAGGGAAACCTCCAAAGCTCTTTAGCCCCTTTGCCTGTAAGAAAGGAGATCCCTCCAAAGTCTTTGTCTCCGTCTCCTTCACACGCGAAAAACATGCCGAAACTGATTGAGAGTTTACAAGCAAACACTCCGAGACACCAAATTCCACCCATGTCCACAACCAGCCCCTTTAGATATCGACAAAGTTGTACTGTACGTGAGAAATTTACTCAGTAGCCTTAGGCTCCTCGGTAGAAGCCTCAGCGGGCTTCTCGGCTTCCTGGGCAGGAGCCGCAGCGGTCTCTACAGGCGCGTCGGCCTCGGAGGAAGTCCAGAGAGTCTAAAAAAAAGAGTTAGATTGTAAATTACAAAGGAGATGATGATGGGGGAACATACAAGGTTATCACGCAAGAGTTGCATGATAAGGGTCGAGTCCTTGTAGCTTTCCTCACTGAGGGTATCCAGTTCTACACATTGATATTAGCGAGTGAAGTCATTACATGTTTGGAATGTCATCATACCAGCAATAGCATCGTCAAATGCCTGCTTAGCAAGATGGCAGGCTTGGTCTGGCGCGTTCAGGATTTCGTAGTAGAAGACAGAGAAGTTCAGGGCAAGACCCAGGCGGATGGGGTGCGTGGGAGGAAGCTCAGTCTGAGCGACCTCGGTAGCAGCCTTGTAAGCCTCGAGGGATTTGTCCGCGGACTCCTTGCGTCGGTCGCCAACAGCAAACTCAGCTAGGTAGCGGTGGTAGTCACCCTTCCTATACAACGGGTTAACGTCACGTTAAAATCTAAGGCAAGCTCAATATTGCTATAGACGCACATTTTGTGGTAAAAGACCTTGGACTCGCCGGACTTGGCAGAGGGGATGAGGTGCTTATCAAGGACATCAAGAATATCATCGCAGATCTTGGCAAGCTCGGCCTCAATCTTCTGGCGGTATTCTTTGATCAAGCCGACTTGGGACGAGTTGCCCTTAGACTCCTCCTTCTGCTCGATGGAGGTGACAATCCTCCAAGAAGCACGGCGGGCACCGATGACGTTCTTGTAGGCGACGGAAAGGAGGTTGCGCTCCTCGACGGTGAGATCGCGGTCTTCGGAGGCGATGATCTTCATGTTCTCGACCATCTCTGGCAGACAGGGGTCAACCATATGTCTTGGAGATCTAGGGGGTCTACCTCTGATAACATACCCTCGTAGCGCTCAGCCTGCTCGGCCAGCTTGGCGAGATACACAGCATCCTCGTGACCCATCTTGTTGACGTGGTGTTCAGTGTTGTCGAGACTGTAGGTTGACTGTGGGTTGGAGTGTTGTTGTTAGCAGAAAGCGGAAATCTTGCAACGTAATTTAAAACAAAGGTGAGATGCGGTGGAGGTCAAAGGGAGGCCGAAATAAGAGTGCGCGGGGGGGTTGATGCATAGGTGTGAAAGGCGTAATCAGCCCCAATGCGCCAACAGGGTCAGGTCATATTCTGGGACACAATCACAGCGAAGAATGCAGAAGGCGCGCCTGTGCGTTTGCGAAGGGTGATCAGGAGAGCTGGGAAGCCGAGAAGCCCATGTGAACAGCAGAGATGAACCCCCCCGCAATGAGTGGGGTTTTGCGCCTACCGCTACGGGGTGAACAAGGCGTCAAGGCGTGGACGGGGCGTGGTGAGCCGGTCTAATACCTGTCGCACCGAGGAATTGAGGGCGATGACGGCAGGCAGGCAGGCAGGCAGGCAGCAGCGGGAGTGGGAGATGGCGCAAGGGGCGTGGCTGCGCCGGCGACTGGCGACAGCGACGGCGGGCGAGGCGGTCGAGATGCGGGCGTGGGCGATGACGACAGGTGCAGCCAGGCGGGAGAGGATTGGGGGGATTGGGAAATTCTGGGTTGCAGACCGGCAGGGCAGGGAAGGGGACGTTACGGCGATGAGGCACGGGGGGGAGGGCAGCGGCGAGGAGCAGACGGGGCACGTACCTGAGTCGAGATGTGGTTTTGTGGTGGGTGACCGGCGTGACAGGAGGCCTTGCGCGGTGGTGATGCACGGGAAGGGAATCAGGAAGCGCAAAAAAATGAGGAAGGGGGAGGGAGAGAGGGAATTGGACAGGCGCCCGGAAGGTGAGTGAGGTCTTGCGTTGTTGTGGTGCAGGCTGCTGCGGCTGCCCTGCTGTACTGCGGTACTGTGGTACAGATACACTCTGCCCTTGGGCCCCGGTGGTAGTGCAGTGCAGGTAGTGCAGGTACCTAGCGCTCTGGCAAAGGCAAAGTGGAGGGGCGGTGCAGTGGTGCAATGCCGTAGCGTTGCCGCTGGGGAAACAGCGCGGGTAGCCTAGGCCACACGTCCCCGAGGGGCTGTTGGGGAGACGGTAGCCAAGTACCTGAATGTATCTTCTCAGGTACCCAGCCGAGCCACTGAAGGTCTCCGTCGTTTCATTCCAGCAGGGAGTACCTGGGTGCCGCCCGTATAGAGGGGGAAGCAGAAGTATTCTTGTTGGGCTGCTACCTGGCGGGAGGCGGAGAATACCTTGGTCCTCAGCATATCCAAGGTACTACATGTAGGCAATACGTCAGATTCCCACGTGCTGTCCTTGTTGCCGTAACCCTTCACCCAAATTCCTCTTGTGCTGTGTACAGGTGCCTAGAGATGTCTAACTCAGATACTTGGGCATCTCTCTAGTATTGGCTTCGTCTCGTGAGTAATACTACAAAATTGGCCCTTTTTCGAGTTGTGGCTGTTATCATATAATAGGCAGTTATATCGTGTTTACAAAAGTCGTGTGATCCACTTTCGTCTAACTATCTTTTATGAGATTGCTGTTAACCTTTAGCAGGTTATGCGTGTATGCTTGATACGGTCGAGTGTCGGATACCTCTACCAGTGCCCAGTACCTACTCATCCCGCCACTGGTTCCTATTGCATGTGATCTCCCTGCTGTTGCTGCTTTCTGCTTTCTCTATTATTCCGCTCCAAGTGGGCAGGCGTTCCTCCTTAATCTGTCATACGCAGTCATAGGTCGTTCCAACTGAGCACTTGGACCCGGGTTGCGATATCTTTATGCTTTTAGGCGTGGTTTCATGTCTTCTCATCAGACGGGGTCGACCGGGTCAGTCGCATAAGAGCACAGGCTGCAATGCTGAAGCCAAATTAGGTCCCACAACAGTAACAACAGGTAGTGACCAACCGCAGGTTACCTCGCGGGTTACTTCAAGATACCGCCGGTAACCTACCTAGTAGGTTGTTATTAGTGCATGAATGACATCGACAACTTCGCTCTACGTCACTCGTAATAACCAGAAGCCGGCGATCTCTCTTACGGCACGGCATGGCCAAGACAAGGGAATACCCATCTCAAACCCAGCCATCCCCTGAACCATATCGACCGTGTCTGAGGTTCCGTCTAGGGAGATTCCGGCCGCCACGTACGGAGTACATAGAACCTTGAAAGATGCGGTGCGATGATAGAAACATTGCGCGGCGCGGACAGGAAGTGATGCACCCATCCATCTAAGCTGATGCACTCGTACTCATGTCATACCGGGCTTTGCGTAGAGACGGTGAACGTACTTGTAGTTTCTATGTCTGTTTTCTCTTTTCTGTGTCCAAGCCAGTTACCTACAGAGCAGTGCCCACCCGGTTGTCTCCACAGGCATTGCGCTGTCCTGAGGAGCTTCTCATTTGTTCCATGACCGCCTGTCACACGATCTACTAGTATTTTCCGTGGGATGGATTGATCCACCCATTACATGGCTACATAGCCATTCAACATAGCTGAGTATGCTCCACGTGCAGGCAGCATACCCCAGGCCACGAAGAACCGCGTACGCTCGGCTCTACTTGCATGATCTTCAGAAAAGCTTGCACACGATGGAGGCGTGGAAACGGCCGTATCAAATCAGCAAGCGAGAGGGGTGCTTAGGAAGACACAAACCATACTACCTAGCTAAGTTAGTAATTACCTTACCTACTTACCTACTATATAAGTAAGCAGGTAACCGTCTACCTCTTAGTGGGAGGTGGGGTTGTAGCAGGTCATAGGGAGGTACTTCTAGGTCGTTGGCCACCCGGGCAGAGCCGGTTAGCCAACGGAACCTGGGCACCTGGGCCCAGCCCATTCAGGCCAAGCACACCCCCGAAGCTCCAGCCTCAGGCCCTCAGCAGAGCAAAAGCGGGTCATTCTTCCGGTGAAGGACAAAGAAATGGCCTGAGCTTTTGAGAGCTCCCTCCGCTCCGCCTAGATCCGGCCCTCAGACCAATCAATCAGCTGTTTCAATCGACCACCTGCACCTCGAGTCTTCTCCCAAAGCTACAGCTTACAGCTACCATCACGCACTCCTCGCCACATTCCACCCAACAACGCACCACCAAAGGTATGTAGCGCCACTCCCTTCGCAGAGACACGGCTTGCTGCGTCAAATGACTGCTTCATGGAGCCCGCCGGCGACATTCATCTTCTCATAAATTGCTGTTACGAGCGAACGAACGCCGTATCAACTTGAGCAAGCGCAACGCCTTACAAATTACGCTGGCTAATCCGATTCTTATTCCGCTCGCCACAGATTGAAAATGTTCCGCCAGACCCTCACCAAGATCCCCTCTCGCGGCCTTGCGACGCCCACCTCCACCCGAGCTTTCACCACGACCCTACGAGCCATGGGTGCCGGCGATACCGGTGCTCCCCCAAAGACGGGCGGTCCTGGGTACGTTCACATCCCCACGCCCACGACTTGAATCAAGCACATCAGTACACTTGGGGCTCCCTTGTCTTCTTCCCACGCCAGTCGAAGCGAAGGGACCGCGAGGCCTAAGAGTAGCAAACCAACTTCTATCCCTACCTCGGTCTCCCTCCGTTCTCATCGACCTGTTCTTCAGTGCGGACCGTGATCGAGACGAGTAATGGCTGACGGGAATCCCCCGCAACAGAGATGCCTTCCAGCGCAGGGAGAAGGCCAATGAGGACTTCGCCATCAAGCAGCGCGAGAAGGAGAAGCTCATGGAGCTGCGCAAGAAGATCAACGAGCAGAAGGAACACCTCCAGAAGCTGTCCGACCACATGTGAGTCGCCCCTTATAATATGCGTAGCTCCCCCTTTTACCTCCAACCTTGGTAGCGCTACCGTCGGCACACTTACTCTATGTTGCGATACCAAACCTCGCGCTAATATTTGCCTCTTTTACAGCGACCAATTGACCGCTGAGCAAGGCGGCGAGAAGAACTAAGACATCGCTGATGACTTAGGGTGTAATGCTCAGATAACTGTACTGGACAAGAAATCAAGCTGAGGACTGATTTATTGAGCGTAGGTTCAAGAAGAACAAAATCCTCTCTTAAACCGCTCATTCGGCATTAGCTTAGTGTACATATAAACATACAATTTCATCAAACCCAGTGGATCGTACTCGAATTCTCGAATAGCAAAGCGCCATGTCGCCTCTAGTTACATGCCGTGATTGCTTTCTATGCGATTATTCAGTCCCTACGTCCTCCAGTGGATATCCTCATTCCCGCATGCACCTGATATGCGCTGCCCAGTAGCGAGAGAAATTCGTTACGAAGTCCGTGAAGGATTACCTACGCCCTATGTAAGACCGGTAGAAGTTTTCCACATTATCCTGCTCGGGACCCCCGTATTGGCTGCCAATCTGACTGCTCGCCTTCTGCGCAGCTGCGACCTTAGCTTGCAGGGCTGCGGCATTGGTGTCGATCCACTGAAGCTGCGTAAGATGCCCATTGAGAACACGTACAATTTGACTCAACTAAATCGTCCGTTAGCATATCGGTCGATGTGCGAAGAATAGGGAGCAAAGTTAAAGAAAACATACTGGATCGTCAGGCTTGCTACCCTTGCTAACAGTGCCCGAGATATCATTAATCTCCTTGATCATCTTGGTCAAATCCCGGCCCGTCTCATCAAGACGCTCCGTAATCTTCTCAGCCAGCTTGTATGTCCGCTCACGCTCCTGATCTGGACCAATGAGCTGCTCACCGGGACCAATTTGCTTAGAAAACAGTGCATCTACTTCAACTTCGTACTTGTCTAGCCAGGATTCAAGCTCTTCTTGCTGGCTTTCGACCGTGATAAGGTGTCGCTCGACTTCGCGGCTAGCCTTCTCCGCCTCGAACGTATTGAGATAGAGTTTTTGAATCTTGTCACCATTCTCAACAAGTAAACGATCCCAGGCTGCTACTTGAGAAGCTTGCTCTTTGAACTCTTTCTGATACTTGGATAAATCTGTTGCCCAGCGATTCAAGATCTCATCCATAGTTTTGTTCTTTAGGCGCGCCATGGAGGAGGTGGGACCACTCGTTGAGGCGCCCAAAGCAGCTGCCTGAGAAGCGGTGGTCTTTGATGTGGCCGATTCTGAAGGCGTGGCCTTGGCTGCAGTACCGAAGAGCGAACCAGTTGATGGCGCCGCGGTAGTTGTCGAGGCCATTGTAGTAGCTGGGGCAGCGGCATTAGTGCTAGGCGCAGCCATAGCCGTGGAAGATGCCGCCTTCGGCGCCGGCGTTGCACCAAAAAGGCCTGAAGGCTTTAGGGCCTCGGAAGTGGTACTGCCAGTAGCGGGCTTTCCAGGCTGGAGTTTAGAGGGCTCAAGGGTAGTTGTACCGGTCGTAGGCTTGCTTGCATTCCCGAAGAGCGATGGGGTTTGCGTGGCTGTGGGTGCTGACGCTGATGTGCTCGGAGCCTGACTTGCGCTGGCAGAGTTGGCGAACAGGGAGCCTCCCGATGTTGTTGGGGCAGATGTATTTCCGAACAAAGAAGCTGGCTTGGCTGATGCTGCGGTCTCAGCAGGCTTGGATTGCGTTTGTTGCCCAAAGGCCGATGCACTGCCCGAACCACCACTGGTGTTTTCCGTAGTTGCTGGCTTTGAGCCAAACAAAGACGATGTCTCCGTAGGCTTAGCAGTGCCGAAGAGCGAAGCACCTGATTGCTGAGGTTGGGTTGTACCAGAAAATAATGAGGCGGTGGGCTGCGTCGTTGTGGCGTTTATTTGCGAGTTAGCCTGGTTGGCAAACAAGCTGGACGTCTGGCTCTCCTTCTTTTCGCCCTGCTGAGCAGAGGGAAACAGCGATAAGCCACTCTGAGCGGTCTTATTGGCTGTGTTACCGAAAAGACCTCCCGCCGTGGACTGTTTAGAGGCGTCTGAAGGAGGTGCACCTGCTGGTGTTGTCGAGCTGAGAGAAAACAGGGGCTTCGCCGGTGTTGCCTGGGTAGCCGGTGTAGGGATGGTACTTGTGCCACCAAAAGCAGAAACCCCGGTAGTCGCACCGCTTCCGCCAAACAGCCCCCCCGGTTTACTAGCAGCAGTTCCCTGGCTCGTTATATTGCTATCTTGACCGAAGATCTTGGAGGTGGGAGCCGATGTGGTCGGCGTTGTGCTTGTTGTTGTGGCGTTGGTAGTGTTGGGGGTCGAAGATGCGTTACCGAAGAGACTGGTACCCGTTGCGGACGATGTTGCCGCCGGTTTGCTTCCAAATAAACCGGTGCCCGACGGTGTCGCTGACGAGCTCCCAAAGAGACCCCCACTAGTACCGCCACCTAATGATGGTGTAGATGAGCCGGCTGCAGCGCTGCTCGTGGCTCCGAAGAGCGGTTTCTGTTCGCCCGGTTTAGCAGCCGTGTTTCCAAACAAACTACCACCCGAGGTGCCTAATGGGGTAGTTGCAGGGCTATTGCCTCCACTGGCCGTATTCCCGAATGAAAATGCGGGTGCAGCCTTCGTCGGTCCACCAAACAGACCGCCTGCGGGCGTCGTCGTTGTTGACGATCCAAACAATCCACCGCCGTTTGCTGCAGTGGTTGTGTTGTTGTTGTTGTTGTTGGGTTGCCCCGAACTCGAGGCGCCGAAGGAGGACATTCTGGGGTGTTGGCCGTTCCTCGGAATGGAGGCTGGTGAGGGCAGGGAGACGACGAGGAGTGTAGAGGGTAGAATGTGAGAGCTCGATCAGTGGCCTCTTAAGAGGCTGCACTCCAGCCCAGGGCGCTAAGGTTCGGCGAGGTTCGGCCGGGTTGCTGGAGGGCAGACGGATTTCGTGCTTGGTGGATGGAAACCAGTAATGGCTAGATGAAGAAAACCAGTCGTCTCGCAGTGGTGAGAAGCGCCTCTCGGTCACTGTCGCAATTTAGGAGAATAGTTACCTACCTAGGTAATGCTAGGATGCTGTAAACGACTAACTTTTTGCGCGACAAGCTCGCCAGCAGGGACGCGCTGGTACAGTGCCAGCCTCCAGGTGGCTGGCAACCGGGAGATTGTGGCAGCTGCTTCAGTGACTGACTGCCCGCTTGAGCCACAGGTCTTGCATTGTGCAGCGTGCTGCCTTACAAGTGGGTAGAGGTACGTACCTTCCAGGATGTGTACTGCTCGTAAGCCACAAACAGTGTAACCTGAAAGTCCTGAATTGACACAGACGGTCCAGACCTGTCTCTCCACTGGCCCCACAACTATAACTTAGATGCTTTATGGCACACCTCCTATACGCTACCACTCAGTGCTACAGCTAAATCATCCGATGAGGTTCTCCGTCCCCGATCCTCTAACTACAACCCCGATCCTCAGTATTAGCCTCGAGGGAGAAGACTGCGTCTGCGATGAGGGCCGTACTAATTTAGCTTGCTCCGTCATCTGCACATACCTTCGGTACCTACCTACCCAAGGTCAAAGTCAAGTATAAGCTTCACTTAACACCATTCACCTGCGACTCAACCCACGCCGCACCTTCGACGCCGCATTCTCTCCCTGCCCGCCCAAGCCCCCGAGCTACCCTCGACTGCTCTACCCCTCAACCATCTGGAGGCACCACCCTGGAACATCCGAACACAACATCTCTCCTGCGTTCCGAGTAGCGCTCGATCTTCGTCGCGGGCAGCGTATAATACCAGGCGTGTATCTAGCCAATAAGCCGCTCGACATGTCCGCGGGACGCAGATCTTCCTCAAGCCTCGAGGCGCCTGCCAGGACAGGGACTGAGGATCCTGGGGCGCACGAGTTGGGTAAGCACATGTGTCTTGTCCCGACGTCTCCAGTCACGGCCTAACCCACGTTGTTTCTAGCAGAAGCCTCCGATTCAGACGAGCACTATTCCGATGCTCAGTCGTCCCCTGCGAGCAATACCAGGGCGGTTTCTCCGATACCAAGAACCCGCGTCGAGAAAGTCGACGACGAGCCTTCTTACGGAGAGGTCCCCGGAACTGCGGCCTACGAGAAAAGGACAGAGGATGCCTCGCCAGATGAGATTGCCATTGTACCAGACGAGCAGTCTCCGCCTGCATCGAGCCAGGCCGTTGCAGCCGGAAACGCTGCCATCCCTAAAACAGTGGTCGACGAGACAGAAGACGCCCCTGGCTCTTCAACTCACGCCTATAACGAGCAGCTGCACCAGGCAGATGCTACACCAGATATCGTTCGAAGGCCCAGTGTCAGTGGCGAGGCCAACCCTATCCCGGCTCCCCTGGACCTCAGCACAGAAAACAGTGGTACGGCAGCCAAGTCCTCCTAAATCCACACTGCGATTGACCCTGCCCCCTCGTAGATGACACGGCTGTGAACCAGACATTGAAGTCACCGTCAACGCATAGACGGCGGAAATCTTCAGCAGCTAGATCAATCGCAAGCCTTCGCGACGAGGAGGCGAATGACAATGATGACGATTTTGGCGACGACTTTGACGAGTTCGAAGAGGGCGACGAAGATGCGGATTTTGGCGATTTTGATGACGGCTTTCAGCAGGCTGAAGCACCTACAACCGCTCAGTCGCTGGCAAGCCGGCCACAAGTCTCTATACCTTCATTTGTGTGTCTAGCGCCCTCCTTAGATAGCCTTATTACAACTTTGCTGACTCCTATATGCCTAAAGCCAATATTAGACCTTGACGGGCTAGACTCTGAAGACATCTTGGCCGCCTCTGAGCCCTACTTGGATGCATTATTCCCACCCAACGTACTCGATATTCCCCCTTTAACCTCACCGCCAAACGATAATCCCATCTTCTTCAACCCGAGAAGCGCATCATTATGGTCACAGTTAGCTGCGCCGCCTCCTCTTCAACCTCCCGATTGGATTCGTTCCCGCATCAGGAGACTTTTCCTAGTGTCACTCGGTGTACCCGTAGATCTGGACGAGATCCTGCCTGCATCCAAACAGAAAAAACTAGTTCTTCCGTCCCTTCACCGAGTCACCTCAAATGGCTCGCTTCGAACTTCCACGGACTCGCGCTCCGTGTCTAGGCTCCGGAAATCAGGTGCCAACGGGTCATCTGTCTCGGTGGACTCCCAGGGTAAGGAGAAACCCAGATCTGGCTCGCAAAGACGAAGAGCCCCTCCCCAGCTCCCGGCATTCGATCTAGTCGCGGCGAAGCAATTGTGCGCCACGACAGAAGAGGCTCTAGGCGGAATGACCGACATCGAATTGCAACGGCATGTGAGAAAACTAAAAGAGATGGAGGTTCTAGCAAACGAGGTGCACGAGTTTTGGAAGAAGCGCACAGACGAGAAGATCGGCGACCGGGAGGCGTTTGAGGGTGTGATAGAAAACCTGGTGAAGCATGCAAGGAAGACAAGGAAATGATGAAGGATACCCCTACCAAATATAATCTAATGATAACCTAATGCACATATACGAATATCCAGCCTATGGACTCACTCATATCCTCGTCTCAGTTCTCATGTTCTCTAATGTTATGCATTACCGTATTTAGACTACCTGCTCGTGGTGCACCTCGGGAACGATACTGTCTATCTATCCAGGCATCCTAAAGCACTGCGGTGGCTCTGGTGGACACGTGTTAAATACCATTTGCGCCATCCCAGAACAGGCCCCATCTTTTAAAGTTAAGGAATAAAAAAGAGTGAAAATAGAGCCGTGTCTAATATGAGGAAACATGAAAGAATGCAAAAATTTGACCTCGCTGGGGGTCGAACCCAGAATCTCCTGATTATCCTAAGGGACTCGTATTGAGTCACAATCGTAGTCAGACGCCTTGCCATTGGGCCACGAGGCCAATTGATTGGTGTAATGAAAAGCATGGGAGGTAACCTAGCTCAAGTAGCGCAAAGCTCGCCATTACCTAGTCTAATTTCGGTATAGTTCACCCGACATGGAGCGATCGGGTTGTCGGGCTTCTGGATTGCATCTATATCTGAAGCCGACATGGTAGGCTAAAGCTAACTTATAGTATTGATGTGCAAATCAAGAATCTCACCTGGGCATTAATGTCGCACCCGGATAGCAAAAACGGTATGGGGAGGTGGACTGCTCTCCATGAGTAAATCTAGCAGTCCCCCTTTTCACTTCTGGGTTGTGTGCCGTAGTATACAATTACAAGGGACTCAAGGCCGTGGCCCATTGGAACGTTGTTACGAACTGCTTAACCAGGTACCTAAGGTATGCATAATGTGCAGGCGTCTATTGTCTATATCTTCTTAGGGCCGAGGCGTTTGCACCCGCCAGCCTAGGTTGCATGCCGGGGTTTGGCGTTATCGTGAACTGGTGCCATATGTATTTTCTAATAGCGCCCTCTCAGCAATCAACGAATTGTTATCAAAACTTGCTTCAGCCACTTCGCAGTTAATGTCCACCTTGGTATACTAGTGCGCCCGTTATCTTGACACCTTGCTAGCAGTAGTGTCGTTATACAGAACTGCTATTCTATCCATGACAACGCTAGATAAGATATAGTAAAGCAGTAGCCATAAGTATCGCGGGCTAGGTGAGATTAGATATTTCATCTACCTATCGACTTCCCCAGTTATTGCATTTGACACAGCTCAATAATTTGATAGACGAAGAATGTCAACGGTCATATTAACCTGGTGAACTCATCCATGACCCCCCAGACGTTATTGCAGGGCGTATATGTCAGAGCTGACGCTGTCAGAACTCCCACTTTAGCGTGAATGATATTGCTGAGACAATATTCCCGTGAGCCCAGCAAGCTACTTTCACGGTATTTGTTCACAGCGCCTGCAGATGGATAATCGGGTGAGGATCAACTCAACGAACAAATAAGTCGATCGCGCGGACGTCGGCGAATATGCGTATGGCATTGAGCTTACGGACTAGCTGCTCCTTTCGCGTTCGAGGACTAGCTAGCTAAGCTGCGTGAGCGACGGGATCGCATAGAGGGTTGTGCAGTGAAGACGTCAAGTTCAACCACAAGACTATAAGAATAGAACACACTCAGACTTGGCGGCTCCGGGGATGGTGTGTTGGGATTATAGCTGATAGGCACGATGTCGCCATCTTGCCTCGCGGTTGATATAGAGACGACTGAGGATGGAGGGACACCGGCTGGAGAGGAGCAGGGATTCACCCTGTATCATCAATCACCATATGACGATGGCATTTGTAGAGCATTTCGTCGGGGGATGCAGTCAGCACGAGCAGTCATTGGCATTATGGGAGGAGGAGGCTGTAGGTCAGCTATATACCCTCCATCATCTTTTAGCCCCGGGAGACAAGTAGACTGAGAGTGTAGGATGTCAAGATCCAGGCGTGCCTGGTTCTGTATATTTTCGATGCGATATCAATGACATTCCAGCCTCAGGCCGTTGACGAGGCTGCTTGGCTCCCATGCATTGGACCCAATGTTTCCGAAGAAGCGTTTGGTTGTACACACACGTGTGATACGGAGTGCCGGGTACCCGCAGCCTTGGTTCGGTTCCGGGACCTGCCGCCTGGCAGTGCTAGACTTGTGTGTTACGTACAACTTGACAATCACGACTGGGGCCTTATTGATTTTAAGTATTCAGCACAATCTAAAAATATCGTTGTGGTGTGTAGTATGCTATCGTACGTATATAAGGACGATCGTCGTGTGCGTGGGTGCCTCGTTCGTTGAGCATCTTAGATGTGATGCTCGCAGAATCCGGCCCCCGCCCCCCAGTCCCCGATGATGGTCGCGGTGGGGGTGGGACGATATGCAAGTAAGAGTCAATGTGTCCCACGAGGAGGAGTTGGTATTTGCCCGTTGAAGGGACCAGGCCATCCGATGGGCCAACTAGGTACTTGCAGCGTACAAAAGCCCTTAGTTTCGTATAACTGGACATTGTCCCGAAAGAACTTGTCTGATGATGGCCCATTTTATAGTGCGATATTATCTCTATCAGTACTATAGATTGGGATACGCTTCTTCATCCTTAATCGATGATTAGACACTGCACAGCATCTCGACGGCAATTCCAATTAAGCAACTCTTGAGGGATTTTGAGGGCGACAGCGAGATAGAGAGCGAGAGGTTGGAATTTAGGAATCAAGGTACCATTCGCTTGTCACCGCTGAGCCCTGAGCCCCCCGAGCCTGCTTGGGTGCCGTCCATCGAACCTTACCGCCCAGGCACGGGCTGGTCGATGCAAGTGGTTGGTGATATCACGCCCTTGAGCGCTGTGATTGGCTGGTGCTTGCGCTCTTGCATCCAGCACGCCCGGCCGACTCTGCCTACCTATGAGATGCGGAGATCGCCCGTTAGTGCCCCTGCGAAGCGCCCTGCTCCCTGGCGCCGGCCCCTCCCTGGCACATGGCCAGCCCAATCACGTCCCGTCCCCCAGCTCTCCGCTCGATGCCGAGAGAGGCCCCCTGCTCGTCTTCCCTGCAACGCTTCAACCCATTCGATCCCCATTCAGCCAGTGGCGCCCGATGTCCGCGACTTCATCAGGAAATCAATCACCATCGCGACGGGCTGGGCTGTCGGCTGTAACCTGTAGTAATGATGGGACAGGGGGATGGTTGGGGGGAGGCGGTAACGCCCATCGATGGCGGCCCTTGGGCGACACGACACCACCTCGGTTGGTTCGACTCAGACGAGAGAGTATCCGTACCGCCAGTGCTACTCTGAACCAAGAGTCGCCCGGCATCATTCTTGGTGTTGGGGTCGAGTTCCCGTAACACGCCTGCTCTCTCCCTCCACCCTCGCCCTCTCTCGTGGAACATCCTGCTTGTCTGACCTGTCCTCTGCGCTTCGGCCTAGCATCTTATACCTACTACTCCGTACTTGTAGTGGCATCGGCTGACCAGGGCGCTCCGATACATCGAGCCATTGTGCGGCGGCATCCCGTCACCTGCGGCGTCTATCTACCCTAGGCTCGTCCACTCGAGATTGGAGTTCTTTCCAACCGCCCTATCAGAGGCATTCGTTCGGACAGACCTTGAACACCCCGGCCCACCGTGAGCGATCCCATTGCATGCTGCACGTTGTGCTATCCCCACCGGCCGTCTATGCGGAAGCTTCAGCAGAGGTCGAATGAGCTCGCAGCACGCCCGACGGCGCTTATTCAAAACCTGTACCTCCCTGCCGTCACTGGTCTCGAGGATTCCTTTTCTTCGATAGCTGGTCTCCATAGTCTTTTTTCTTCTCAAGATTGCTTCACCCTACTCCGGACCGCATAGCTATAGACTTGGTTCGCGAAGCACTTCTTACTATACGCTGCTGTATAGATAGCCGACTCGCAGGGACGAGCGCTTGTTTTCCCCTCGACCATTTTACAATCAAAATCACAATGGCGTCGCCAGATGAGAAGAGGCGTCCTACCGCCCTTAAGTTGACACCCTCGCGGTCATCGTCGACGGATGGATCATTTACTACCACATCCTCACTAAAGCCACCGAGAACGCCCAGGTTCGCAGAGGCCACCACAGTGTATTCTCCCATCGAGCCGCAGACGAACAACCCCTTTGGCGGTCGTGATGAGAGCTCAAATATCGCACAACCCCAGCCGGCCGATGTAGGCTTTGGATACATAAATGATGATACGCGGACGCAAACAGTCAACATGCCTATGACGCCAAAGTCTCCCCTAAAGAGCGCTATGAGAATCCCTGGGACACCGGCGAGGAAATTGGAAAATCCCCTGAGCCCAACCTTCAGAGAAGAGGATATCCTTGAGGCCAGAGAAAAGGATACTGAAGCGGCGCAAAAGCGGGATGTGGTAAGTTTTCGTGAGCAAATAGAGAAAATGTGGTCCCTTTTGTACTCACCAGTCTCTAGGGTCTCAAATACAGGGTCAGAATGGCGAAGTTCGCCCTGCGTGGAATTAGCTTCAGCTGCAGCTTGATCATCATCTCCCTGCTTGCGGTTTCCTTCAATATCTTCCGCACGACAAATCATCTGGCCGCGCAAAGTGGCCTGCCGCCGTGGGCGGAAAACACCAAACTGTGGCCGCAGGTCGTTGTCCTTTCGGTCTCGGGCGTCAATCTCATACTTTGCATTCTCATCTTCATTGGTTATCTCCGAGGAGGCCATCACCGCGCCGAGAAAGTAGGCGTCTACTACACTTTGTTTGCGGTTGGTTGGTTCATTGCTTCGTCGGTCCTATGGGCTGCCGCCGCTGGGATTCTTCAATTCACTCGCAACAACAGCAACAATAAGGACATGTGGGGATGGGCCTGCGTTGAAAATAAGCGTGCCGAGGTCTTCTCCCAGAAGGTTGACTATGCGCTCGTCTGCCGACTTCAGGTGAGTTTGTATATTCCTTGTAGAACCCGCCAGATGTCTATTGCGGTTACTGATCGATCTATGTTTAATAGAACTGGTCCTTGATATGCGCCCTTATTGAAATCGTCCTCGATGTGTTTACGATCACACTTTACAGCATTGTCTTCTACCGATACATCACAAAGCGCAAGTTGACCAAGTCAATGGACATGCGTGACCGCGCCCGCTCGGACTTGTACCTGGCGCAGCTACGCTCACAATCGGCCCCTAACACGCCTGGCTTCGGCCCCAAGTCGCCCTCGTTCTCGCAATACGCGATGTCGCCGCGATTCCCACCCTCAACCTACAACTCCCTCTCTGAAATCACCCAAGCGCCGAGCTTCACTCCTGGCGCCCAGGCCGTCGAGTCAACATCCGCCTTCGCGAGCCAGCCCCTGCCTTCCAACTCTCCCGAGAAACCTTTCAAGTTGCAGGCTCCGCCAAGCAAGGCGCGCAATGCTACCCCCAAGATTGCGCAGGGCGGTTTCTGGGTCCCGACAGCAGGCTCTCCTACTGAAAGTAGCCCCACTGCCGCAGCGCCCGGCGAGCAGCAGTACGACTCTGTGCCGATCCCCGGCGCGTACGCAGATGCCGTCGTCAAAAGCCCACCTCCCGCACATACGAGTTTCGAGCATTCATCGCGGTGATTGATGCGATGATGTACGAGAGACGGCGGTGGATGCTAATGAACTAGACGAAAAGAAGACGACACGAGTGATGCGGAAGGGTGAGCTGGTTTCTGTCGTACAGCCATCCTATATACGTGCTGTACGACGGCGACTGTTGTATTTATTGCTTTTGTTTTTCTCGCGATGATATATCCAAGCGCGAGAGACCTAAGCGACGGGTTCGGGGCGCGGCGTTTTTGACGGGTGGGCATTATGAAATTCATCCATCGGCATGGGAAAGAGATACCACTGTGGCTTTTCGTGGGCTGACCGACCTGACTCTCGGTTGGCTGAGGCCCCCTCACTTCTATTTATTATATCCTTTTTGTTCTATCTGTTGCAGTGTAATTATCAAAGTTAGATACGAGTATTTTGCTGCCTCTTCCCAACAAAAGAATTTACCAATATGACTTTCTCTTCGAGCCGAAACTAGGACCGTCTTTCTGATAGTAGGTGATTATTGCTTCAATGTCCGCTTGCTCCTATGGCTCGGCCGTGGCTGTGTCTCATCTCTCGCAAACCGTTTTACCCGGTTGTGCCGGCTTTACAAGCCGCGTCGTTTAAGCTTGCGTAGATGTTGGGTTCACACTGCATACGTTACATAACCAAACTGGAGAACGGTGGGCATTTTGCAATGTCGGGTGTACAGCTCCCCCAGGGGAAGCGCATTCCCATCTGCATCTCCTCCCGACTCCCGTTTTTACCGACTGTGACTTGAAGTTGGCTTAGACCAACACTTTTCTACTCGGATGCCGGCGGGTAGGTTTCCTCCCGGGCAAGGCTGTGCACTTTTTTTCCGGGACTCTGGAGCTGGGTTGCGCCGCTTCGGGTCTATTGATTATTATTTTTGGGCGGTGGATTAGTCTGCTATTACAAAGACAAAATCAGTTCCGTCTTCATGTTACGTTGGCGATTTTCATCACCTCCTCGCAACCGTGACGTGCTTTGTAGGGTGCGCGACTATACTAGGACTCGGGATGTTCGCTTTTTGGTTCTTTTTTGGTTTTACTTTAGCACAGCTGGCAGAGTTATTTGGCAGCCGGGAACAGCTGTGAAAGCATCGTGAGCTTCTATGAGATGTGGGTCAAAGCTTTGAGCTCGGCATCGACCGTTCGATGAAGAAAGATTATACGCGGTTCCGCTTCCATACTCAATATTCGACGCAGGGCAACTTACAATAGGTTGAGGGTGGGAAAATACTTCTTTACTGGATTAATCTTAATACCACTCGCCAAAAACACACGCTCCCTCGACGCTTGGGTGTGACTGGGACCGACCCCATCACGAACAAACGAACGCCGCGATGCCAGGGATGACGACATTCACAGCGGCCATGGCAAGGTCGCCGCTCACGACAGGTGGGCTTTCAGCCGCAAGGACGAGCACCCGGGGACCGATGACGCCGCCGCGGCGGAGGCCATACAGCTCGAAACCGCCGCGGGGACCCAACACGGCGGTCAAATTCTGGCCGTTCCTGGCCATCATCGTCGTGGGGACGGGCGCCTTTGCGTACGTGAGCAAGTCGAGGTCCGGCCGAGGGTGAGTTCCCTTTCGACCCCCGTCGGGTCCGCCGCCTCGGCCAAGTCTCTTGAGCGAGGAGGAAAAACACACCGGCTTGGAATTTGGCTACTGACATGCATGCATAGTGTTAGTCGAGCCCCTATCGCGCGCAACGAGATCCCCAACAGGTAGAACGCCTGGTTGTGCATTCGCCTATCTTGGGTCCCATCATGCTGGCTAGAGCCGCGACGGGGTAGGCCGTTATCGCCGCGGGAAAGGTAGAGAAGTTGAATTCGCTGGTCATTGTGAAGTTTGACTCATGGGATTTTACCTGCCTGGTGCTGGAGGTTGTTAGCCTGATTGTACCTACTTACATGGGGTTGTCGAAACATTTGCATCGAAAGGGGCATTGTATATCATGTACAACAGCGGGCTCAGATTTGTTTAAAATCAAATATATCATACACAAATTGCTTGCATGTAGTATAATGAGCAAGATGATGGAACCTGGCTGGTTTAAATGAGCTGCGTTTAGACTATGAACTCGCTCCAAAAAATTATAGTCTTCTCTCTTCGTTCTGCAGGTACCACCTAACGTTAGGCCTTTCTCTCCTTTTCTGTTATTTAGAGACCTTCGCTTTTATATACCTTGGTATGTTCTGGCTACACTCGATTCGGGGTTGTCATTCTTTAATTTTCTTAGGATGAGAGATCCAAGCTCGCGGTGGTCTACCTGTAGGTAATCTCACGATAAGGGGGGCGGAACAGACCAGAGAAGTTGGGAATAAGTGGGGGGAGGGGTCAGAAAAGGTCGCATTAAGTAGGTAAACTCACAGTACCCAGGCGCCTTAGATTAGGTACCTCCCTAAGCTGTATTCGGCAATCAACCAAACAAACCTGAAATAATGATGATCCCCTCTCTCCCTCCTTGATTTCACTCGTTAACAAGCCATAGCCTTTTTTTCTTTTTTCGTGCGACTTGTAACTTGGATCGATCATTACGTATCGCTCCTCTAGAGTTTATCCAGTCGCCGTAGAGCTCTGCACCACTACATAGGAGGTCTCGAGTTGATCAAATTGCGATACTCGCCCAATCCGTGAGGGGCAGCATCAACAAAGTGTCGGTTCCCCGTCCTACGACGAAGACCCACCGTGACAAAGGGGATAGGAGGGAAACATCCTCTCGACCAAAACTTCAATAAAGCCCCTCCCGAAAGAAAAGGAAAAAAATAAAATAGAACGCGCCATCACCCATCTGAAAATTATAAAAACAAACAAACAACGGGATATAGAAAGAGAGAAAGAAAAAAGATGCCTGCCATCGACGACCTCAAGAACCGCAAGACGCCCGTCTTCTCGTCCGACGACGTCACCGTGCTGTTCGTCCTGGGCGGGCCCGGCGCCGGCAAGGGCACGCAGTGCGAGCGCCTCGTCGCCGCCTACGGCTTCACCCACCTGTCGGCCGGCGACCTGCTGCGCGCCGAGCAGAACCGCGCCGGCAGCCAGTACGGCGAGCTGATCCAGGACTACATCAAGAACGGCCTGATCGTGCCCATGGAGGTGACCATCGCGCTGCTCGAGAACGCCATGCGCGAGGCCATGACCTCCGCCGCCGCCTCTCCCTCCACGACGACGACGACGGCCTCCGGGTCCGCGCTCCGGGGCAAGTTCCTCATCGACGGCTTCCCCCGCAAGTTCGACCAGGCCGTCAAGTTCGAGGAGGCCGTCTGCCCCGCCCGCTTCGTGCTCTTCTACGACTGCCCCGAGGCGGAGATGGAGCGCCGCCTGCTCGAGCGCGGCAAGACGAGCGGCCGCGAGGACGACAACGCCGACAGCATCCGCAAGCGCTTCCGCACCTTTGTCGAGACCAGCATGCCCGTCGTCCACCACTTCGAGAAGCAGGGGCGCGTCGCCCACATCCGCGCCGACGTGCCCCCGGATGACGTCTACCGCGCCACCCAGGCCGAGATTGCCCAGCGGCTGGGGGACAACTTTTAGTGCCCGGATGGCGGCGTAGTAGAGGTACGAGGAAGGGGGGGGGGGGCTGTTTGAGAAGATATACATGGCCGAGACAGCCGAGTATAGAAGATGAGACACGGAGATACTAGACAGGCACCTATGGAACTCGAGACGAGAAGATATTCAGAGCGTGGCATTGTAATACTAGGTTGAACGGGTCTAGATAGCGTTTTCACAATTTCATGATATAGAAACTGGACAGCTCCACACCACTTTCGCTCAGGCTCTAGGTTAGTATGTATTCTAGTATATCCCGTCCAGCCTCTATACTTTATTGGAGTCCGACAACGGTCGAGACGAGGTATATGCGACCTTCTACATAGAGTGTCGGCTTCTCGTCAAGGGGGAGTGGAGGGGGATATATATCTCGATATGCCCCCCAAGTGCCGTGGTTCGAGCTCGCATAATTCATTACAACAAAGCCTTTTTCCGCATCGCCATGCCATACGCCGAATGACCTTCCCTATGCAATCGACTGAGAGCTGAGAATCGAGAAAGGCGAGAGAGAGAGGAGTTCAAGTCATCTAGTCATCATCGTCGGTCCGTTCCTTACGGGGCCCGCGTTCTACCCTATCGCCTCGCTCACCGCGTCGCCGTTCCCCGGGCCCTGAGCCCAGGCCGGTGCTCGCTAATTTTCGCTCAGCCTCTTCTAGATCGCGCTTCCTCTGGGCCTCGAGCCCGGCTTGCTCCTTGCGAAGCGTAGTGGCCACCTTGGCCAGCGTGTCTCTCCATGTGTCGACGAGATCGCCGAGTTGGCGCCATTGCTTCTCGCCGAATACTCTGTACGTTGTTCGGTGGACTAAAAATACTTTCTTTTGCTGTGACATTCTACCCTCAACCAACTGGGCACGGATTATGTCGATTATCCATAACTCCACCTCGTCCAGGGAAATCTGTAGCGCCTCGGCAATCTCATCGTAGGGGATCTCTCGTGTTTGTGTTCGAGCTGCGAGTGAAGCAAACGTAAGTAGCCGCATCTTAGTCTGTAGCTTCTCTAGGTCGAAATGCTCCTTTTCAACGAAACCCTCATGCTCTTCCCGGAACTGGTTGTAGTCCTCCAGGTCTTTCTCGGCAAATACCGTCAACAGCTCGAAGTAGACAGGGTTGGTATCGGAAAGAGCTTGCACGCAGGGCACGTTGAGGAGATCTTGGAAGTCGTATTGCGTAGGCGAGAGAAGGGCCGTCTTCAGGGCGCGTAGGGCAATCTTCTGCGCTTGCTCCGACTTGATATCTTCGTCGTCAAATGTGCGCAGCGCCTTCAATATGTACTGGTAGGAAGTGCTAATAGAAAGGCCATCTCGTTAGCCACAACACAGAAAGGTGTCGGATACTCAGGTTCGGCACTCACTAAGCGTCCCCGGCCTCACGTGCTGTGTCGGCAATGGCCTCGTAGGCCTGGCGCTGGTCTTCCGAGTCGGTCTCCCAGTTGACCAGCCAATCATCGAGGCTCTTCAGGTAAGGCTTCAAGTTCTCAAACATGCCGTGGAACTTGAGAAATCGCAGGATGGCCATGAAGACGTTGAACCGGAGCTCGTCGTCGGGCTTCAGCATGTTGAAGATGGTGGTGAGGGCGTTGAGGGCGAGGCCGGGTCCGTTGATGGGGGATGAGGTGATGGGCTTCGTGAGGTTGTCGCAGACGCGCGGGAGCAGCATTTCGGCCTTGTCGCTCTGGAGGATGAGGTAGACGAGCAGATTGTATGCGCCGGCGAACTCCTTTTCGGGGATGGAATGCAGGGCCGGCGAGGCGATGATGAGCTTCTTCAACACCTCGTCCTTCTGGTTCTTCTCGAGCAGAGCCCTGACATCGTCGGCGACGTTGAGGAAATTGGCCATCTCCTGCGCCAGCTCCTCGAAGCTGCCGTCGACGAAGACGAGCTGCGGCTGGTGGGGGGCCGCCATTCTGTCGCTGGTCGCTGGTCTGGTTGGTGCTGGTGAGCTCGACGGGTGCCCTTCTAGTGGCTGGATTCTCTCGTCTCGTGTCGAGAGCGGCGACCTCGTCGTGGATAGCGCGGATTACGGAAAAGGGTCGACTGGGGGGCGATCGGGATCGAATCCGTAAGGCCGAGCGGTCGATGCTGAATTTCCTGGGGCTTGCGAATTTTGTGACTCCTGTTCTGCGAATGGGCGCTCGGGCCAGGAGGGGCAGTGTTGTGCCAATCGTTAGAAAAGAGGCGCCCCTCACAAAACTTTAGCGGCCTCTTTTTTTCGTGGGTAGCCAACCGGTCGATTCCGATAATGAGCCGCGATGCCATGGCTAACTGCATATTTTGGCTTACTTCCATACATATGTATTAAATGGAGCTGTATACACCCCACCTGTGATAAGGAACCTAACCTAACCCAGCCAACCTTAGGTACCAAGTACCAAAGTCGCTTATATACGACAGGTGACGGCAAACACCATCAATGCCCGGATTCGCGAGACACGTGTAGAAAAATTAGCTGGATGACGTGGGTTGTTCTGTATTTTTAGATGTTTGTCTAGAGTGAGGCAGATGAAGTGCAAGATGTTTTTATACCCATCACACCGACACGAACTTCTCACCAATCCTTTCCTTTTTACCCCCCGCATTAGACTTGGACAAAGCCGGATATTTGAACCGATAGGTATTCATCGGTTTCAAGTGAAGCATGTTCTGGTCCTCGGACCGGCGCTCTGAAGAAAATGAATTGTTGAGCGGCTTGGGATTCCACGTGCCTAACATATGCATCGGTTACGAAGGGGTGTCTAAAATAGAATACATCTTCGGAGCTGGTCGTGCAATATTGGCAACCTAGACTGTCAATATTCTTTAATGGGATGGGGGCGACGATGAAGTAGGTAAGATGAGATGTCAGTCAGTAATTCACGTTGGACCGTATGATGGCACGAAATTTCGGACATGGCTTGATAGAGGTGGCACCGCCGCTTAGATAAGTCTCCGTCCGGCGGGTTTAACTACTACGTACGTACGTACGTACGGAGTACAGGAGGTTTGTCTACTTGATAAGTCCTATTACTTCCCTACTATAGTACTACATAATTACCTTGGGGGTGGTTAGGCCTGGGGTAAATGCACTAATCTGCACTGGTACCTACAGGTACTGTACCTGCTCTGAGGCGGCTCCCAGTGCATAGCCAGGTACTGTCGAGGTACCTATTATACGCACATAGTACAGCATAATGGTGGGGGGCAATCGCGGGATGTAAGCGTGAAAGGACGATATTGCGGTTTCAGAGGCAAGCGAACCATGCCATTAGGGGCAATAAGGGCGGATTCGTCTCGTCTGATTTTCTGTGGTTATTCGAGATTTAAAACCCCTTATGGCCTCTACCCATCTCGAGGGGATGGAGAGAGGGAAAGCTGTGTTCTCGTTCGAGAACGGCGGGTGGCCAGTCGATACAGCTAAAGCAGCCTAATCTGCGACTAAGTCAGTCACTGTACTACTTTAGAGCCAAGAAACATGGCTCCCTTTTGTTAGCGCGACAGCGAACCAATCACCGCAAACCAGTGGAAAGAGCTTCTTCGTGGTCAGCTGCTGGTAGCATATACGGAGTACCGTAGCAGCAAGATCCAGAGGATCCAGAGGGCAGGCACTTCTGATTTCGCGCGCGACACGGCTTGCAGCAGTCCAATTAGGTAGGGCCGTGGCTAGCCAGTGGCCCGTATCGAGTCATCGCCAAACCACGTAACAGTCCGCAACAGTCCGCAACCGCGGCAGAACACACCGTTCGTAATCAGACGGCCCCCCCTGACGAGGCGTCACACCCGCCACCAGCACACACATCTCGGCGTCCATCGCGGCAACCAATCGCGCTCATTCCGGGCGTCGAAACTCACAGTGCTTCCACGGGGCAACAAAGTTGATAAGAGCATCCGCGGCCCTGTCGCCCTCCCAGCTGTTGCTTTTTCACACAAGTCCAGCTATCTAACTTAGCACTTCGGGGGGCCAGAGGAGGCCCGCGAAACTTTTGCGCTGAACTGCCAACGGGTTCATCCGCTGTCGTTACTATGTGGGATCGTTTTCGGCAGAGAGAGGGAACGGCCCCCCCTCTGAGCAGGAAGAAGTTGGAGGCCTGGCAGAACCTGCACTCGTCGACATCACCGCGGGGTGTCAGTGGTGGAAACAACCAATACCAATATGCCGTCAAAGGAGGCCCCGCGCCGAGAAGGCCACCCAAGGACGTCGAGTATATACCTGAGAAGTAAGTGCAGTCTCCCGACCTACTTCGCATTGCTCTTTCATTTATCCCCCACGTTATATGCGCGGCCTGCTGCGAATACTTCGCTGTGGTGTGTGCAATATATACATATTATTCGTTTACGGTGACGCCTCCAATCCCAAGTGGCACAGGCACGTAAGGCAAGCATGCTGTCGGCAGCCTTGAGCAGGTGACTTGCCTCCATGCAAGTGCCTGCTGGACATGAGGTGGCTTTCGGCAAGGTAGCGGCATGGTGGGTAATTGCACGCATATCCACGCGCACAGCATCGAAGGAGCTGGCAAGCCAAGATGAGCAAAGAAACGGCGAGCGTGGTCAGCTTCAAGGAGGGGCGTCTGTGCCGGGGAAGCAAGTCCTTAATTTAGAAGGGGGATGGATCCGAGAATCGACCACCTGCAGTAGTTCTGCATGGTTTACCATCCAAGCCTCACGGGCCCCAGGGTGAGCTCGGGCACCCTGGGATATTGAATGCGGGAACGCGCTCACTCTTTTACCAAACGGGCAATGTGCCAACAAAAGACGCCTGCTATTCCCCCCTCCCCCTCTATTCTACGTGTGCGACTTCTTGTTTGTTTGATTCTTGCTGCCCCTTGCATTGTTTTTGTTTCTCTCTCTCTCTCGCCTTGTCTTTCCTTTCGCTCCCTTACCTACCTTCTTTTGCGTTGTCTGTCTTCGTATTTGAGCTCTTCTTCTATGCACACGCTGTCAGAACACATCTTGACAGCGAACAGCGCTTATGAGCCACTAACACATACATTTTCGCTCCTTCAAGATGCTGACACCCCAGCATAGCAGTGCGCAACAACAAAGTTCAAGCTACTTGGCAGTGCCGCCTGCGCAGGCATCCCCGGCCGGTCGATTTTCTGAGCGCGAGTCGACTTATGGTCGCCCGGCGTCCTCAGTTTATTCACAACCCTCGCCCGAGGCCGCTGTTTTCGCGGCGCATCAGCTGAGAAATGATATTGCTCGTAATGACGCGCTAGAAATATCACCGCCAAGTTCGCCTGACATTTCTTCACGGAGAGAAGGGTAAGCTGCTCTACTTTTCATCTCATAGACGCTGCCACGAAAGGGAATAGGGAGTATACCGGAACTTCGAAAATGTATTGCGGGTGACCAAACAAACTGTCTCGTCTCTGTGTACCTAACATCTGCGTCACCGCCTTCAAGCCACCTTCTGTAGTCGGCGGGGACACGCTGCATCGCATTCAGCTGCCCTTTATCCCCTCCATTCTAACGTTAGATGTAATACGGCGTGGTGTTTGGTAGTAAGGTTGCGCTCTAAGCAACTGCAAGGTCTTACACACATCATTTCAAGCAGCTAACATGTGGTCTTCATGGCAGGCCCTATCATGAAGATGTTTCTCCCATCGATGAAGTGCCGGATACATCACTCCCCACCCAGGGGCGCCATGAAGCTCCCAAGAAGGCCGAATCTCGCAGTAATATACCCATGATGCGCCGCGAGCGCAGGAAGAACTCGGACGCCGTCTTGAACTCTCTGCGCGAATCCAAATCACGCGATCGAACTACACCGTCACGGCCCTATGGCCACGATGTGCGATGGGACCCCAGAACGGGCGAACCCACGACCGGTACAAAGGGTCGCCCGTCTCAAGTGAACCCCCAAGAGTATGCGCATGGCCTTGCGAACCGTACGGTTTCTTCATCGTCATCCGCTCAAAGCAAACCAAATCCACAGAATCTGGCTTCTCTTCGCGACCGCCTGCGCCTGGCGCGACCAAGCAGTACCAGCCCCCAACCCGAACCAGCGCCACGACCGGAATGGCGAGGAGCTAGCGGTCGAGCACCCATCGTTTCGCCAGTTAGGGATAATACGCATGTTACACCACTGAGAATTCCGCCAAAGAGTACTAGGAGGCCTAGTCAAGGCATCCCCGTGTTATCTCCTGTTGAGTCTAATGGGTCTGAAGTAGCTTCATTGTCAACCGATCAACCACAGTCGCCTGACATCACCGCACACTCGCCATCTATGTACCCGACCCCTCCCCTTTCAGAGGACGCCGTTCGAGCAAATCGGCCGTTACGGATTACCTCAAATGATAAGGCATTACGCCGGAAACCAGCTAGAGCGTCTTCTGGCCAATATTCCGATGCGTCTACCTCAATCAATCTTTCTCAGCACAATGCTTCCCCGCAAGTTTCTGGTGGCCCTAGTGAGGGGGCGCAGCCAACGTCTCGCTTCAGTATCACTACATATGCCACATCGAACCATACCTCTACTCCTCGAGGTAGCATCGATTATGAAGCGCCGCCAATGCCTACCCCCCCTCAACTGAGCACACCCACACCAGCACCGAAGCCCACACCAGAAGTGTCAGTGCTCAGCCGTGGACGGCCTGCTATCTCAGGTTACGAAGACACGCCGAAGTCGAGCCCTATGGAACCGGTCAAGATTAATTTAGAATCGCCTTTCTACACTACATCATCAGGGACAGTAGCTACGAAGTCTCGGCCTGCTGAACCACGTGCATTGACAAGGCTGATACCCGAGGGGAACCATTCTACGCTAAGTGTGGCGTCCGTTCTATCGCTCGACAAGTCACTTCCGCCGGCGCCCCCAGAAGCCTCTGCCAAAGACCGCGTGACGGAGCTCAACGCGCAGCTCGAGGCCCTCGGAAATCGACGGATCAACATCAACACGGCGATCCGGAAGATGACGGAGATGATGCCGACGGATAACGTCCTGGCGTCGGACGCCGTCGTGCGCAAGCGCGAGGCGGAGAAGCGCAAGGTCGAGACCCTGAAGACGGAGCTGGCGGACGTCGAGCGCCAGTCCTACGAGCTGGGGCTCAGGCTCCATCGCGCCTACAAGCGCCTCGACCGCGATGCCGAGTACGAACCCACCACGCTCTGGGTCAGGCGAGTTACGCACTAGTCCGCATCAGCTCGTATTGGCACGGCGCGTTAAATATAGATCCCCCACGGCCCGACGCATTTGGTGCCGAATCGTGCATTACAGGAGCCCGCTCACAGTGCTGGGGAGGAGCAGCCGCGAGCTCAGTCGGCCCGTGAAACCAGATTTAGAAGGCGAGATTTCTTTTGCAATACCCCAAAATTTTCTATTTTGCCGTGCACACTGGCGTGAAGAATTCATTGCTCTTAACGCAATTAGGTTTTCGCCATGGCCCCTAGTGCTCTCTAATGGTCCAAAAAAACCGGACTGAACATATCAAAGTGCATTTTGATTCCATGCGTATAAGAAATATGGCCGCCCTTTTGTACCGCGAATGAATCAACGTATGGACGATATCAAACGGGCAATCATCATGTCATGTCCCAATTGGGCGGCGTCTAACGGAACGGGGTTGGAAACATAGGCTACTCTACGAAGGGTTGTACGATTGATCATGAAGAGAGACAGACAGACAGAGAGAGAGAGAGAGAGAGAGAGAGAGAAAGATTCATAGCCAGGCCATCTGTATTCTAGAATACCAGTTTTATGTGTTCGCTTAACCAATTCACGGGGTTTTATGATTCTTGGCCAAGTTACCTAACCGCCCCTCTCTCTACCATGGTCACAAGAATGTAGATGGCCAAAGACAATTCATTCATTACTGAGGCTCCCCCCCCTATCTGTCCTTGCTCAATATTAGCTGGTTTATATACACCGACCACGCCGCATCCCCGCGACAGGGAACGGGATCTTTTTCTTTTGTTTAAAAAAAGAGAAGTAGATACAAAAGCTGGCCAGCGGGGTGGAAATCACCATATTTACCCATCCACCCACCCCATTTCCCCCCGTCGCATAGGTAATATTTATGCACCAGATGGCATGTCTCCCTCCCTCCCAGGGAAAAAAAAAAACAGTATGCATCGCAAAAACCTTAAACCCCGTCGCGAATGAGGACGATTTCCCAGGCGATACCTTGCTACCGCTCGCCGTCGTCGTGTTGCGAAATATTGACCCGTTCCGCCGACTTTTATAAGGGTCGCCGAGGCCCCATGCCCGGGTCATCCAAGGTTTTAATACTACAAGTTTCTATATCTGCCTGGTCCAACCCCCTTTTTTTCCCGCGTGGGAGAAACAGTCAAACCTCGTTTTTTTGTTCAGTAACGCACTCACGAGGCCTTCTTCGGCGGGAGCGTGGCCGGTATCTCCCCGTCCGTGTCCGTGTCGTCCGAGGAGTCGTCGTCCAGGACCAGCGGCGCAGTCGCTGAGCCGCTGCGCAGCGCCGGGCTCTCGGGAGCGGGTTCCCGGGGAGGCGCCGCCCGCCCCACGTGGGACGAGACTCGGTAGCCCTGGCGTTGCAGGGACGATAGGCTATTGGGCGGCGACGGTTCTTTCTCGGCGGGCGCGGAGGGCACCCGGCTCGGCGGGGCGGATGCGGTAGGGTCCGTCGTGGCGGCGGTCGCCGTCGAGCCGCCCAGCCCGGAGTTGTTCATGTCGAACACGGACAGGAGGTTCGGCGGCGGCGGGGCGGAAGCGTGGGCTTGCGTCGCCAGGGGATCGCGGCCAACATAGGAGGGCCCTGCTGCTTGGTTCGATCCATCGTCGCTCCTCTGGCGCTTGGCGGGAGGCATGTCGGCCGCGGAATCGGGCAAGCTAGGGCCGTGCTTGAATCCCATCATACGGGCCCTCTCTTGCTCGATCTCTGTTCGGGTGCGCCTAACGCGCAGACGAACACCGTACTTCTTCCTAATCGTGCTCTGTTTTGTGCTGTAGCCATTTTGTAAAGACTCCAGCTTGGATTTCTTTCCCTCTTCGTCAGCGATCAGTTCCGCCTCCTTAAATCGCTTGGCGTATTCTATTTCAGCCCGCTGCAACTCCTCATCTAGCCGAGCTCTCGTTTGTGCCGTAAGATGGCCGTAAGGGTCATCCTGTACTGGGCTTGGCGTTTCCACCGGTTTCGTGTTCAAGTGGAATGGCGTCGAATAAGGTCGGGGAGTTGATGGTACCTGCGTTAGGTGTCTCGGCGTTGCCGTCGCGGTACCGTGAGGGCCGCATACTGCATTCGCGTTATGCTACCAGAAAAGCATCAATGTTTATGCCCTAAGAACAAGCCCATGAACGGAGTGAACTCACATATTGTAAACCAGCTTTGGTAGTAAACCCGGCACCGCAGTCATCGCACCAAAACTTGTGGTTTCGTTTCTCATCCTCGGTTTTCGAGCATACCTGTTTTGCCACGTGCTATATGGGATCAGTTTAAGCTGGCCGAGGGGTAATGGTGGTGAGTACTTACATATTCGTAGTTTTTTGGGTGGTTAAACTCCCGCCAGCAAAGTCGACATTTCAGATCGCTAGCTGGAGAGGCATTCTGGGCGTGCTGGGTCTCATGCAAAAACCGGGGTGGTGGGGGAGCAGTAGGCTGTGGTTGAAACTGTGCGATATGGGGAGCTTCAGGGCTCATCATCGGAGCCGTGGGCACAACTCTCTTTTGCTGATCTCCTACCACGACGTCGCTGTTGGTGTACCCAAGACGTTCGGCCCGAGCAAGAGCATTGATCAGAGATGTGGCATCAATCGTGGCCAAACGTTGCTCTAGAGCTTTGTCTAAGAACCGATCGCTGCACGTTTTAAGGATGGTCGGGGCGATGTCGTCCAAATCCTCTAGACTCAGATGCTCTGCAATCTCAAGTTTAGCCTCGGATATCAGCTTTCGGCCAAAGTCGCGGATTGCACGACGTACGATGCCGCCGCGTGCGTGATGTATAATTGCGTTCAGCTATAACCAAGTTAGTGGACGACGGCCCTAAAAAGCACAAGCAATGACCACGTAGGCTTTTGCAAGGTACTTACGAGAAAGGCGTGGTGGAATTCGGAGCCTATTAGACATTTCTCCCACTTGTCCCTGACGGTCCGCCGAACAGCTTCGGGGGATGATCGCTGGATAGTGTCGGCCAAGAGAGAAAGATCTCTGTTGAATGTCGGGTTTGGAGGTTCATGGCCGGCGTTAGGAGAGGGGAACCTTCTAGGAACCCCATTCTCTCGAGACTGTCGGTGGAATTGCCTAAACTGGGAAGGGGGAGAGAGTGCTGGTGTAAAACCTGGAGACGGCGCGCTGGTAGATGAAGGATAGGCTGGTGGAGGCTGTATCGAAGGGAGCTGCGTCAAAGGGAGCTGCGTTAGAGGAGTTTGCGTTGAAGGGGTCTGCGTCGGAGGGGGATATGTTGGCGGCGGTTGTGTCAATGGGAGTCCTGTTGCGATGGGCGGCTGTGTTGACGGGGGTTCCGTCGAACGGGGTTGCGCCGATGGTGGAGTCATGGACGCCTTCCGTACCGGCTCGGGCAGGGTTGCAGGAGGCGGCGATGCCGTGGCTCCATGGCCAGGGCGCAGGCCATCTACGCGGAGGCCGTTGGCAGTCTCGGGGGACTTCGGTACATCACGACCCGGGGTCTGCGATGCATCCGAGCCCATGCCGGGCGACCTCGGGTGCAGGCCCGCTGCCGGGCTTGTTGTTGTTGCGAGCACCTCCATAGCCACAGGCCTTCAGACGCACGTCACGGTCTCGGCCTCGGCGTGCGTGGTGCGCAGGGAGGAAATGGTCAAGATTGCAGCAGAGCCACCGTCTATCTAGCTTGACATTTACTGTGGGAGGCGGGTAACCTCACTCCTAAAGCTTGTTCTTGCTCTGACCAGTGGAAATGGCACGGAAACACGGGCGGCGGGTGGAATGCGTGTCTTGTATTGCGCCCGTCACGGTTCAAGCGGCGCGGGTAATTGAGGTTGCAGCTGTAGTTGTAGTTGTGGTTGTAATTGTGTGTAATTGTGTGTGGTTGCGACGCCAATTCCGTCCGAGCTGGGGCGCTCTCGTCTCGACGTCGATATCAACAGCGAGGGCAAGACGACCCTGCCAAAGGAAATAAACGGAAGCTGCACCTGCCAATCCTAGCGACTAGAAAACAGCTGGGACGACGCCGATGCTGCCAAACTCGGCCTCAAAACGGACGCCAACGGACCCCGGTCCGAAGCCCGGAGGATCAATCGTGCAAGCGGGTGGATAAGACACGGCCGTGTTGGCGGTAGCAATGATGCATGTGATCGATCACTACCCGCACGGAATTCTCGGCGCCGACTACTATGTACAAGGCGAGGGAGAGAACACGCAGGCGTGTTTAAAAAGGTGCAATACACAAGTAAAAAAAGGCCGGCCGCGCGACAAGCAGGTAACCTTGGGTTTTTAGCTCGGCTTTTTAACTTTCTGCAGTATTAGTTATTAGTGCTTAATTACGAAAGAAAAATTAAAGGGCAGCCACATTTTATATGAAAGCCTTGGCCGGGGATATGAGCTGCCCCACCTCTGTATAATGTCTAGCTCTGCTGATTGGCAGCGGCAGCGCTTGCGCTGCTAACTACTTACTGTTCTCAGTGGTGACTAGCCGCAATAGGTTAGCCCCGTCGATGCAAAATGCGACACACCAACGGTCAACTAACAAGCTTTCGGGCTGATTCCCGGATGAATACTGGTGCCCGTACTATATTACAAGTCCTACGGGGTAAATACCAGGTAGGCACAGGCTGCGCAGGTGGCAGGATAAGTAACATACGTATGTATCTGTCTAGGTAGTCGATTGCTTAACACGGTGCTTACAGGCGGTAGGGCAGAAAACATAATCAGTTAAAGTAAGGAGTAACTACGGAGTACATACAAGTACCTAACGTTGGACTAGTAGCTACAGTACGAGGTATTTAATCTATCCGGTTAGCCAATGCCTGATTTACATACTACCTAGGTAGACTAGACTAGACCCGTTCCTCTCTCGGCCTAGCTTATCAGATCGAAATATCTTAGTGCTACCCGAGTGCCTGAGACAGTTTATCTAGACTGTACAACTCAGACCATGTCTGTGCTGCTAAGAAATTGAAAATAAAAAAAGACAACAAATGAGGGCCCCCAGAACGAGACACATATTGTTTGCTATATAAGTACCGAGCTGGCTGAGAATGCTGCGACCAACCGAACGCACGAGCAGCAGTTGGTATGCCCGGATCATACAATCCGTCATTCCCCCGCGTCTCATATCATGGAGAGCGGCCTTTTTGTGCTGCGGGAACCACATGTGTGTGTCTCTGCTTGATCCAGGCGGTACTCCTCCGTACGCATACTCTCTGCTAGCCGCAGTCGACATGTCAGCTTGCCTCCCCACCCATATATTAACCGTGAGACTTGTGAGTCGTCGCGCTCCTCGCTGCTCGTACCGATGACGAGTCATCATGAAGAACCCCCCTTGTCGTGAATCATGCAGATAGATAGTCCTTTCCTACACATGCTGGAAGCGCTTCACGTATAGCGAACCTGGCATATACCCCCATGCGGGCGGATGTACTTCGTCGACCCCAATTCGGTAGGCGACACACACGAGGACTGAAAGCCAACAGTTGTAGCTCGTTATATTGGTAACACGACTAACTACCGATTCATCTGGAGTTTCCCAGATACTCGCTTAGTTATATCTATGCGGAGTACATGAGTAGGAAATGCATGCGCTAGTCACTGTGGTCAGCATTTTCACCACGACCGGCCAGCGACCAAGCTCTCAGAGTCGTAGTCGTCACCATCTTGAGTATTTTGAGCAAGTAGTTGAGCCACACAAGGGGCCATCATGCAGTAGAATAGTGACGTTGAAGTAGAGGAACGGATAGGCAACGTAGCCAATTCTGCAAATAAATACCAGGCGTAGGAAGATCAGTGTGTACTATCTAATGTATGTTGGCGGCGGCTTAATACAACTAAGAGCATAGGTCACAACCAAACTGTCAGTCAGGATGACAACACGCACCGACGAGATGCTGCGGAGGTACCACCTCAACTTGTGTATGTTGTGCTTTTTTATAGTCATGTCTCTTGTTCGTCCAAAGATCTTACTGACTGATGCTATTCAAATAACACGCTTTTGCATATAACCAAAATTGAAGGATTCGGAACCATCCCCGAGGTCAATCCAGCTTTCTAATATGGTACGTAAACCAAGACCAATCTTCCTATCCAACTCAAAGCCAAAACATGATGCAACGCTATATGCCTTATGAGACATAGCAATCCTACTCCAATCCCTTAACTCCCTCTCTTTTCTCTTGTCTCTCGACCGCGACCCTCCACACATCCCCCATCGGCCGGTGATCTCACGACCGGGGCGCCGGGCCGGCCTCGACCACGCGCCCCGCGTCGAGGCGGACGAAGAAGTCGGCGTCGCGCACGGCCTCGAGGCGGTGCGCGATGGTGATGACGGTGCTGCGCGCGAGCTCGTCGCGCAGGACGTCCTGGATGGCGAGGGCCGTCTCCGCGTCGATGGACGCCGTCGCCTCGTCGAGCACGACGACGGGGCTGCGCCGGAGCAGCGCGCGCGCGATGCCCACGAGCTGCCGCTGGCCCTGGCTGAGGTTGCGCCCGCCGTCCTCGACGCGCCCGCCGGGCCGCCACCCGGCGCCCAGCGTCCGCCGCAGCGCCGCCGCGCACTCGGCCTCGCCGTGCCGCCCCAGCGGGTCGAGGTTGTCACGCAGCGTCCCGGGGAAGAGCACCGGGTCCTGCGCCACGAAGCTGACGCGCTGCCGCCACGCCCGCACGTCCACCCGCGCGAGGTCGACGCCGCCGACGCGGATGCGGCCGCGCGCCGGGTGCATCGTGGCCAGCAGCGCCAGGGCCAACGTCGACTTGCCCGAGCCCGTGCGACCTAGCACCGCGCAGGTCGCGCCCGCGGGGATGGTGAAGGACACGTCCTCCAGTGAGGGTTCCAGGTGCGGGGCATACCTGATGGTACTGTAGCACGCAAAAAGTCAGTGATACCCCAATTCAACCATGATGTGTAAGTGTTCCGGTGTTCAGGGAGCTGGAAAGCGCACGGGACAGAAGCGCAGCTAGGGAATAACTAGTCTAGCTCCAGAGATGGCGGAATTAAGAGAGAGGGTTTTATTAGAGAGTCACTTACACGTCGTCAAATGTGATGTCGTCGCTGTACGAGGGCCAGCTCTCCGGAGGGCTGAGATCACCCGCGGGTTCCTCCTCCAGATCCAGGAGCTCCACGACACGCTCCACAGACACGAAGTCCATCTGCAGCTTCCCGTATCCCTTGCAGATCCCGTGGGTGGCGTCCACAAACTGCGACGCCGTGGCCAGGACAAAGGCGGTCAGGCCCGGCGACAGGCCCTGGTACAGGGACAGCAGCACCAGGCTAAACGTCGAGATCGCCGAGATGGCGTCGAATCGGTACTGCAGCCACGCCTGCAGGCTCCAGTAGAAGTGGTCCATCTTCTGGAAGGCGTCGGTGATGACGATGTTCTTGTTCTGGAAGTGCGGCTGCGCCTTGAACGCTCGGATCGTGGCGAGACCCTCTAGCAGGATGCCGAAGTTGGACATCAGGGGGGACAGCGACACCATTTCGAGCCGTCGTAGGCTCTGCGACGTGGGCATGAAGAGGTTAAAGACGTACATGAACCACAGGGTCATGACGATCGCGAACACGAAGAATGTAGGCGTCAGAGATGCGATGACAACCATGCTGGTGACCCAGTTGATGGACCAGAATGTGACATCTTGCAGCGGCGCGATCATCCCGCCGTCCAGCATCCCGATATCGGCCGTCAACCGGTTCATCAGGCGTCCGACGGGCGTAGTATCGTAGAACCTGAACGTAGCGCTACTGACTCGGTGCAGGACTCGGCCGAACAGGTTCTTCGCTGCCAGGTACAAGATCAGGAGTAGCGTGCATTGCGTGAGCGTGTAGAGGACGGCCATGGCGACGCCCAGGGCCGCGTAACACATGAGCCACGGCGTGACGTTGTCAACTGGACTCGGCAGGTTGTCGAATAGCCCGTCTCCGGGGCCCCAGGTAGAAAGGGCAAATGCATCTGTGGACGGGTATCGCTCGCCCCAGGCTTTCAGGAACCACGCATTAAATATACGGGCGAAACGGAAAGTGGAAAAGAGAACGACCACCACTGCCCACCACTTGAGCTTCCCAGCCTTGATGTAGATCCAGTAAATCCTGGCCACGACACCGCCGGACGCTCGGTGCTCATCCGTAATGAATTTGTCTGGTATTGCAGCGTCATCCTCTTCCGCGGTCGCTGCGGGGGCGTTCTCTTCGTGGACGAGGTTGAGTGCCTCCTGCTCTCTGGCCAATATGTCTATCTCCTGGGAGACCTCGTCCGACTCCAGGACACGGGCGTGCCCTCTACTGATCTCGACGAATTGATCGGCAAGGTGAGTACAGAGATCCACCCGGTGCGTAACGAGTATTACAGTGCGGCCTTCCACCAGGGGCCCTTGAAACAACTTGCGCACGATGGACTCGGCCGTTCCATGGTCGAGCGCAGCAAGAGGGTCGTCGAGGAGTAGAATACGCGCGTCGCTATAGACAGCTCGGGCCAAGGCCACTCGTGCCTTCTGGCCACCAGAGAGGCCGATACCGTTCTCCCCGATGTCTGACAGATCTCCGTGCGAGAAGCCAGCAAGATCAGGTGTTAGGGCGCAAGCGTCGACCACCTTCTTATACCTGACGGGGTCATATGGGAAGTTGAACAAGATATTGTCGCGGATGCTCATATTCTGGAGCCATGGAGATTGCGCACAATAACCCACCATCTGATTGGGCAGAACGCATCTACCACCAACTCTGTCGAGTTCTCCAAGAACTATAATATCTAGCGTTAGCCATGAACTCAGAGGATCCTGAGAGTTTTCAGGGGGGGGGGCAAAGAGTGCATTATAATGTAACCCCGCCGAAATGCTCACTCCAAGCATAAACGGGACCAGGCGTGGGCGAAAGGAATATATTACTTACTAGCTTGGAGCAGAGCCGTCTTCCCTGCACCGACCTTCCCACACACAATAGAAATCCCAGTCGTAAAGCGGAGGTTCAAGTCTTTCAGCACCGTCTTGTGGTTGGTAGGCCACGCGAAGGTCGCATCGTGGAATTCAACATCTGACGCCGAGTCGTTGGAATCATTCTCTTCCTTGTCTGGTTCTGCCATGAACGACTCGATACGACTCAGCGAGACGTGGGCATTAAGAAGCACTGTGACCAGGTTCGGTACCTCCTTCAAGCTGGACTCCAGCATGGTGAAGAGCTGGAGGGCAGGAAAGGCCGTATCAACCGTAAGGGGCTGTTTTGCGATGTATGTGTAAGCAAAGAAGGTAAACACGGGGAAAAGCGTGCTGCCAGATAGGTTGGTAGCGGTGATGGTTATGCTCCATAGGCCCGTGATGATCCTCAGATGCAGCTCGGCCGCGCGGGATTCCATGATGGTATCGAGCCACTTATTCTGCCAGTTATACCATCGCAGGGGTCGTATGGCCTCTATAAACTGTGACGTGGCGTTGATCCTTATGTCGGATGCAGCCCGGCGAAGCTTCTCGTTGAGATACAAGCGCCGAATGCAGCCCACGTTCAGGAGCTGGAGGAGAGCGAACCATGCTAAGCCTAGGAGACAGGACCAGCCAAGCAACTGCCAGAGCAAAATGAATGAGAAGACTAATTGCAGCGGGGTGGTGATGAACGCAGCGAAATCCCAGAAGCGCTGCGCTACCTCATAAACGTCGGACTTCATCAGATTAAGAATCTTGCCCATCGTCGCTGGCTGTTGAGGGGGGTTCTTCGTCTTCTTGTCAGGGCCAGCTCCACGGAGCTTCAGGAACCGAAGTAGCTTCCGAAAGCGAGTGGCCTTGGGTTGACCGCCTAGTAGAGGGGTATCCTCATCGATATCAGCAGCATCCCCATTGTTGCCATTTTCATGGCCATTTCCTTGAGCGTGTCCTTCATTTTCCACCGGCTGGCCATAGGACTTGCGCGCCAGTGTTTTCGCATAGACCATGGTGATCATCTCCCCGCGCGATCTCTCGTACGCCCGGCGACCAAACCAGAGTGAGAAGACGCCCGACTGAGTACTGACAAGTCGTAGGGCTAGCATCGCCAGAGCCCAGAAGATGGATTCGTTCCGGGATAGGGGGCCTTTCTCTATAGAAACCAGGAGGCTCTGCAGCAGGAGCGGGCCCGATAGATTTGCCGCGGCTTCGATAATCCCCAAAGTCGAGATAATGAAAAGGTCAAGTCCATTTGCGAGTACGAGTCGCAACCAGACGGGGCCCTGAAGTTCTCTGAACAGCATGTGCAGTCTTTTGTGCTGGAATTCGTAGGGCAGCAGCCATACATCGCCATCGTCTAGCTGGCATTTATATCCGCGGGATATCAACGGCGATAGCCAGGACACGGACATGAACTGCCACAGACTTAGGTTGTCTTCAGGGCTTCTGAGCTCCGAGGTGGGACGCTCTTCATCCCCCGCAATGCCTGTGTTTGCGAGGACTGGATCGCGCATCGGCATAGCCAAGATGACGAGCAAGGCTGCCACACCGGTACCGAGAACCACGGCCTGTAGGATGTCTACACCGTGGGTTCCGTCATATTTTGAGGTCAACGTAACAAGACCACACACTATAGTCGTGACGTATAGGACTAGTAGGAGCTTTGGCGTCCTCCTAGGGAGCTCTATCAGGGTAATAAAAAATCCGGCAGCCCATGGTACTATATCGAGTAATCTAAGGTAGATGAGCGAAGGTGACAGGGCGTTCAGGGAAGACGATATAAGGCCAAGTATAGACAAGGCTAGGAGCAGGGCTGTCCAGAGTGTCCACCTCGTGGGTGGGCTACCGTATGGCGGCTCTTCCCTGGCAAAGGGGCGCGCCCATTGTGGCCCCTTCGGTAATGTGATATGGGCAAAATAGAGCAAGATACAGACGCCGGCTATGGCAGCCTGGGAAAATGAGGTGTGAAATGCGATATCCATGGCAAGTATCGCTTAGTAGGTAGAAGAGCAGGGCTAGCAAGACAAGACAAAGGCCTCGAAAAGAGCATGGTCGGGGAATATGCGCCAAAGCATAAAAGGTAACAGAGGTCGGTGTGAACAATGAACAGATGGTAAACTATATATATGTATGTATACGTAGGTCTGCGTGGACAATACTCAATCACCAGAACTTGACGCTGTCCCGCTGTTGGATCACCGATATCGTACATGTACCTAGACGCGCGTGGCCCGTCAAACGGTGGGCATTGGCCAATCAGGATGGATCAACGCTGATCGATTCCAACTTAACCTGCAGCTTTGGAGTCTCCTGCATCTAGACGCAGTCCTCGCTGACGGACCGCCAGGCACCGTAAACGATGGCCGACTCCGGTGTCAAGCATGCCAATATTCGAAAGCTTTACTGCACCGCCACACTTACTTATCTTTTAAAAAGGGAAGGTAAAGCTTGAGAAGTGACCCAAAACTCTATAAAACCACCCAGGCTGTCTTCCTATTGGCCTAGATAATATCTACAGGACTCTGATTAGTTAAACTCTAATTGAGGCATTAACTATAATGTAGTATCTACATTAGGTGTAACTGTGTGGCTTAACTCAAAGAGAGCAAGAGTGCTATTCGGGGGGGGGGGGGGGGGGTCGGTTTAGAAAGGGGTACTGTAAATGGGTAGGGTAGGATTCACGCGGGGCAGGTGGGGAAACCGGGGTTAAACCCAGGGGTTATAAAGCACAC